>JAIUZE010066305.1:0-25787 GCA_022085475.1 Heliosperma pusillum
TACAAATCCGAATCCATCATGTTATACAAAGACTCGGGGAAGACACTCTTAGGCAACCGAATACGCTCACTAGGGCTTACATCTCACCGTTAGCGGTATAAGTTTGATAAGATTGAGACTCGACAAACAACCATGCCAAGTCATGCGATGATCACAATAAATCCATCATATTATCATCCATTCACGAACAAATACATTGACGATGCCAAGTCATGCAATGACCATGAATACAATCATGAAATCTTGCATTCAAAGACAACGAAAGAAAGACAACGACAAGACGACATCTCTCACGGTAAATGAAACGCACTAGCACCGTGTACATGGCAAGTATGATTAAAAGGCATCCACGGGATACATCATTTCCCTGAACGCATACACGATGCTACATTTTGTATATGTAGACTTATTTCCTCCTTGTAGCACGACGATATAAATATCCGGTCCTAGTCTAAATCTGGCCAGACTCTCGGAATAAACGTGTTCCGATTCGACATGCGATAAAACGTTTCGCATCCAAGACTCGGTCAATCATAGACGCCGAGTACCCCAAATTCGGTCGATAATTCACGAAAGAGGCGGAAAAGAGCACAAGCCTCATAACAAGCGGTACACTACATGCAAATAACACCACCTCGCAAGTACACAACATTTGACGGCCGGGTCGATCAACGCATAGCGTTCAACTCCCAACAACGTCGTCGTATGCCCACTAACACATGCAATTAAGCAGTAGGATACCTCCCCGTTCCGACATTCCAGCCTTACGAACGTGGAGGTAGCCAAGGGAATGAGAGTACAAAGCACAAGACAAAATAGTGCTCAAACCGTATCATTTGTAAAAACCGACTCAAAGTGGGACATAGAAAAAACCGTCACAAAACATGTGATACAAGCGAATGAAATATCATATATCCAAAACATGAATATTATAAGTCACTACGTAAAATTGTACGATAAACGAACCATGCGAACTATTTTAAATTACGAGTATTTAGAATTTGTAAGAGAAAAACACAGCCGTGTTCCAGGCCGGTCTGGAGGCTGGCGGCCGGTACCCCGGCTCGGAGCACAAGCTAAAACCAAAAATCACCAAAAACAGGGCATGTGTTCCTGGCCGGTCTGGTGACCGGCGGCCGCGCACCCGGCCAGGACCACCCCTATACAAAAATCCAAAGTTCTTACTGATGTGTTCCCAGCCGGTGGGCAGACCGGCGGCCGGTCACCTGGCTGGGAGCACCTCTTCACCCGTGAGCAACATACCTTCATTCTATCATTTCCAATTCTCATAATTCACTTCTAATAATTATCAACAATCATTATACATCATCAACATTCATCAACTAACAACAATCATTATCCATAACATGATTCCTAACTTACTAATCGTATTCTAAATACGAATTCTAGCATATAAAGCATGTAAAACACGTAAATGATACCGAGTAACCCTTCACCGTTACCTTTATGCGTCTTCACTACTCGTCAAGCTCTTCTTCAATTAGAAAATAGTCTTTGTCGGGATCTTGGAGGTCACCACCTACAAATAGATCATAAAAGATGAATTAACTTCACCTTGAGAAAGACGGAAAGATTGAAAAGCGAGAAAGACGATACTTTTAATATCAATACGGATAGAGGAAGGTAAGAGGAGGAAAATGAGACGAACTTACGCGAATTTAAGCAAGAAACGAGTGAGCTATGATGATTCTAAGAATGGAAAGATTATGGAGGCAAGGGTTTGATGGTTTCTTAAATAAAAGAAGTAAGTGTTGTGTTGAATAAATGAAAAATTGGTTAAGGAGGGAGTATGAGTTGTATAAGGAAAAAGTCAACAAAAGTCAAACTCGCCTTAAGACGGGATTCTCATGGAATCTCGCGGAAATTCCAAATACGAACTCGGAAATTCTAAATTCGACTCGAAAAATTAAATTTACGATTAAAACTAAATTTCATTTAAAAGTATCCGTAAAATATTTTCACTATAAAAATAGGGTACATTTCCGGGTGTTACACCGGCCGCCGGCTACCCGGCTGGGACCAATGTCACTTGAGAAAAATGAAGGGAATATGGGATGTGTCTGAGCTGGTCGGCCGGTGAGACCTATATAACACCAAAACTTTTACGTAACACAAATAATATAGAGCCACTTCCCAGGCGGTCAGTTGACCGGCGGCCGGTCGGCCAGCTGGGACATATTATGCACGAAAATCATCTCTTCATCTCAAACATCATGCAACAAACATCAACTAACATCATCAATCATGATTTCTCATTATCAATTATCAACTAACAACAACTATCATCAACTACACGATTCCTAAGTCCAGCAACAAGTCTAGGCATGTACAACGGAAAGCTCACATGATCCGAGATTACGTGGAGCAAAGGGAGATAGTGATAGACAAGATTGCTACAGATGATAACGTCGCAGATCCTCTCACTAAACCATTGAGATATGATAAGCATGAAGGGCACGTTATTTCCATGGGAATTAAGCGTGTTCCTGAGTTGTATTAGTTGTTTTATATGGATTAGACACCTTTATCTTTTTCATAAAAACTATCTATGAAATCATCGTTTTGTTTTATATTTTGTTTTTCATGTGGGTTGTACTGACAACATTGAACACCAGAAAGTGAACTGAATTACATTATATTTTGTTTTGGTCCGTAATCGCCTACATGAGCTGATAACTCTGGCAATTATTTTGTGATGTCGATTGATGGTGGGTTCAACGAGCCATAAGTCAAAAATTGACTGATCGATCACAGATGCGGGTTATAATGATACTGCGCAGGATATTTTGTGACGACGTTATGGAGTCCTAAATGTTTCAGAACGCTAGGTGCCAGGTCGTGGATAGGACTTCCATAGTGTTCCTAGAGTCGATTCTTTTGACTATTGACTGTCTCTTGAGATAAAGTCAGTTTTTGGGTGACTTTGGTTTCTTTCTCATGGTCGACCGTAACAGGAGGCTAAGTAGATTTTCACTGGGTCATTTCATACTGCGCTTGTATCTTCAAGTTTCGAGTTGAAGAAAATATCCAACCTTTATCAGGATATGATATTTCTCAGGGCCACTCGAGGAGCTGTAACTGAAATGCATGGCCATGCTCGAATGAAGATTCGTTTATCAGTTAAGTTACTCTCTAGTCGGGGAAACCACTCTTGATACTGATCACTTGTAAACTACGACCTTTGTGGATACGGACTTTGCAAATTGGTTTACATTGAGTGGGAGAAACTTATTATGGATATGAGAATCGGTTATCGCACATACACTTGTACGGACAAGTGGGAGATTGTTGGAGCGAGTGTCCTCCACAGTTAGTGCAATAACATAAATAAATCTCTGTAGGTTCACAGGGTATACTTTGTATTGTAATCAGTTGATTAACGTTTATCGATAACGGTTGGCTTGCTAGATAAGTTTGACGTTATTGTCATACAGATGGCGGTGATCAACTGGTCCCTAAAAGTCACACCTAAAGGATGTGATTGAGAGATGTGATTATTTGAGAAAATAATCATATTGATGCCTTATTAAATGACTAAAAGGTTAGTCGGTGTTTTTGACTAAAAGGTTAGTCAATGTGATGATGATATAATTATTTAATAACGATTAAATAATGTTAGCTAAGACGAATTAACTGTAATTCGTAATTAAATATAAAATGTTATATTTAATTGTAGTATATAATGTGAGCTTAAACGAATTAAAATGTTAATTCGTAATTAAACATAAACCGTTATATTTAATTAGCAGGATTATAAATATACCGATATTTATAATTGAAGTATATATTATACGATTGTCATAATAATTGTTATGTTAATATATCCACTACAAAATGTTGTAATGGACCTTATTAATGTATGACAACATATTAGACAAATATAATATGTATAACATTATATTAAATGGAAGCTAATATAACCGAAAAAGAGTCCAAATACATTGAAGATTTTTCGGTCCATGGGTAGTTGTTTTGAGGAGACAAATCTCCTTATAGAAGCCCAAGAGTGCCGTGAGATAGGTATAGAAGAAGTAGAAAGTTCTAAACCTAATTACACACTCACTTGTGCCTCCATCACACAAAAACACAAAATCCTAAAAAGTTATCAGTAACTTTTAATTATCTTTCTAGCAAAGGAGAAGGGCATTTCTCGATCAATCTTGGGTGAGACGATTAGGAGGATATCTGCTTTGATATCTGTTCTTAGGCCGAATTTTGCTAGGACCAAAGGTTCAATTCGTTTTCTCTATATTTTATATCGTTTTCATATTTATGACTCGCAATTCATATTCTGTAATTTTGTTATAATCCTAAATTTTAAGGGGATGTAAACAGTTATTTCCCACAGAAAACACATTAAAACACGTTATGATATCGAGTAACCCTTCACCGTTACCTTTTTGCGTCTTCAATCCTCGTCTAGGTCCTCTTCTATCAAGTAGTAGTCTTTGTCGAGGTCTTGGAGGTCACCACCTAAATTTAGACAACAAAAGATGAATATAATTCATCTTTGAGAAAGACGGATAAATTGAAAAGCGAGAAAGATGGTAATTTTATTACCATTTAAGATAGAGGACGATGAGAGGGAAAGATTAAGACGGATTTTAGCGGATTTGAACAAGTAATAAAAGAGTAGTGTTGATTATGAGTTTGAGCAAGTATGGAGTTAGGGGTTTTGGTTACTTGAAGAGGAAGAAAGAGAAGTTGAGTGTGAGTGAGGGAGTTAGGGTTTAAAGGAGTATGAGGGAGTAAGTGGAAAAATATGGGAAAAAGCCCATAAGCGCCTTAAGGCGTAACTTACTCGGAATTTCGAGTAAAGTCCGAAAACGAACTCGTAAATTCTAAATTAGACACGGGAAATTTAATTCTAGACTAAATCTAAATTTCGCTGAAAAATATCCGTATAATATTTTTACTATAAAAATAGGGTACATTTGCGGGTGTTACAACATTGACAATCGAGAAATAAAAATGCATGCTGGCGATTTTGGCATGAGCGGAAAAAAAACATAAAGCAAGCAAATAATAAATCCTAGTATGGCCACATAGCTAATCCAATTAGCTAGACGATTACAAAATCGCAAACGAACTTTTTGGCCCCTTGCCTCTTCATGGAACATGCTTTAAAAAGGCACCGTCTTTTGGAACACCGATTTCAGGAATCTCCGTCTTCATAATAATTAATTACAAAAAGATACAAATAAAATTCCTATTAAACAGTTGATCTAAAAATGAAATTAAATTATTATAAACGGGCGATACGAGATTGCAAATAAAATTATAACTGAATCGATATTCCCTTACATTACGGGTAACAACGATTAAAATAATCTAGGCCATACTTGGTACAACTTGCATTAAAAATTTAATAAATTACATTCATTCATTCAACAATAACAACATAAATAAAATGCTGTAAAAAGCATGCCAAAATCGCCCTTAATAGTTATCATGCTCATTCTAGCTCGGTTTTATGGATTTTATCGATTTTTAACCATTAAAAATCAATAATCAATAATCAATACTTATCGTATTTAAGCTCAAAATAATTATCTAAACTGATTTAGAACTCAAAATTAGTCCCCACTAACTTTGTTTGTATTTAATTAGTTTGATTTGATTGTATTTGCTAGATAGAGAGGTTTAATCACAACATTTATGAAATAAACCCAAAATAAAATATAAAAGTCATAAAAATTTGAAAACAAAAATTTTGTACATTCTGGAACATTTCTAGGAACTCCAAAAACCAAAAATATTTTCCCAAAAAATGTGAATAAATTTTATGAACAAATAGACTTGAATTTATCGGTTTTATAAAATAAAAACAAATAAATATAGTAAAAAAGTGAAACAAATTAAAACATTTCACCAAGATGATATAAATCAGATTATAAAATGTACCAACAATCTTCAAGACCATAAAAGAACGTTTCAGTTTTATGAACATAATAATCTCACTTTATTGACTTTTATCTCATAAAAATCAATAATCATGCAAAACTTAATTAAAAACTACTAAATTTTACATACAGTATGTATAACATGCATGTGAGATCATATAAAAGTTTCAAGGCAAGAATCCACATGCAACTAGTTTTAGTTAACTTTTAACATAAACAATGCATATTAACATGATTTAAAGGCCATAAATCAAAATAAATAGCAAATCAATCCCTAAAATCACCAAATTTGACCACAACCATTTTGAGGTCAGTATTTATGCATTCAAATCAAAAAATTTCGTGCAAACTGATGGACCTATTTTATAGTTTTGATAATGACATGTGCTTACTTGATAATGTGCTTACGAGAAGAAAGATCAAAGTTATAAGAATTTCAGGCATAACTTTGACATGTTCTGTGAGACAAAGTTATAACAACTTCAGGAATAACTTTGAAAGTTTACATGGAAGTTACTGCTACCCAGTCATAACATTAAAGAAAAACGCTTCAAGCAAGATCTACCTCAAATAACACAAGACTCAAGATGGAGGGTCTTTGTGATCAAGATGAAGAGATGATCCGTATACTGAAGATCTTTGTGAAGATTAGATAGTATAGGTCGTCATTCGGTAACTATTCCACTCGAGAGATTTTAAGTTCAAAGTTATAGCTTTAGCCTATAACTTTGGATGATAAATGTTAATGCATGATTTTGGAATTAAAATATTTTAAATGTTTTCAAAAATGAAAGAGTATTTTTATATTTATCAAAAGTTTTAATAGAGGATATATTTATGAGATTCTATTGATTAGTAATACAACTTATGGGTTGTCATGCCACCTAGGGGTTTCTAATATATTCTATCTCAATTTGTTGTTAACCTAATAAGCCCACCTAGGTTTTGAGCCACCTAGGGTTTCCTGTAAACCTAGGATTGTGCCTTCTAGGGTTGCGTGCTCCTAGGGTTTCGTTTAGCTAGGAAATTCGGCCAAATTAGGTTGTTTTTCTTGCTTACCTTAATCTAGGATTCTACTATATCTTTACAACAATATTATGAGATATTTAAGATAAATATACTTCTAAAGATAAACCAAATAATATTTTGAGATAAAGATATTTCTAAAAGATAAAGCAAATATTATTTTAAGATATTAAAGATAAATATCTTTCTTAACAATTAAGCTAGGGTGTTAGATCTCCTATGCTTCTATTATAAATACTCCTTCCCATCTCATTCATGCGACACACGAAAACACACGAATCACACGACACATACATACTTGTGATAATTTTCCAAAATCGTTTTAAAGAAAACCTTGAGCAAAGTATTATTATTTTTACTGTTTGTTTTTCAATAGAGTCGTGCATCAATTGTTATCAATTGCTCGCGTGAAATACGTTATTGGATAATAGTACATCACATAATGTTACAATTCTTTAACGAGAATCTGTGTGAGTTATATTGTACTTCTTATTAACGTAAGATAGTATAGAGTATTTAGCGATACTCACCTTGAGTTATAATCATAGTTGATTATACGAGTGGGTTGATAATTTTTGTAATCCGTAGAAAGGTACTAAGAACTATTAATCAAGAATAGTGGACGTAGCTTTCAACGTGTGAAACTTAACCACTTCAAAAATCTGTGTGCCTCTCTCTACTCTCTTTACTTTTCGTTATTTCGTTACTTACTCTTACATTGATTAATTAATTAGTTGATTTTAATCCATAAGATCAAATAATTAATTACATATCATATAAATCGAAAAAGTGGGGCTAGTTTTTAATACTCAATTCACCTGCCCTCTTTCGTATTCGATCAGTAGACTCTACAATTGGTATCAGAGCCTCGTGCTCTTTATTGCCTTACAGCAAGGAGTCTGATTCGTTTTATCCTTTTATTTTTATTTATTTTCCGCTGCATTTAATTTTGTTTTAATGGATTCCAAACATCTGAAGTGTCCCATATTCGATGGGAAGAACTACAGTTTATTGAAAAATATGATGACCCATTACATAAAGGGTAACGATTGGGAGTGTTGGCTAATCATTAGGAATGGCCTTAATAAGATCATGCTTGGATCTGTTACTGACACTCCCATTGAAAAGAAATAAGATTACTATGTTGAGGCAGATTATAAGAAAGCTGAGAAAAATTAAAAAGCTATCTTCCTGTTGCAAAATGGCATGACGATGGAGACCTAAGGTGACGGTAATTGAGGAATGTAAAGATCTATCTAACCTATCTTATCAAGAGCTACTCGGAACCCTAATGGCTCACGAGATTACTCTTGATGAGGATGAGGCGAATGATAGTAATAGTAAGAAAGTGGCTTTACAAGCCGCGTCTAGTGAAAAACAAGATTCGGATCTTGAAGATGAAACAATGTTATATACTAGACGTTTTATGAAAAAATTCTTTAACAAACCACAAGGGTAAACGTTTAACAATAACACTAACAAATCTTATAATAAGCCAATTGGTTCAAAAGGGTCTCTCTCAAGTCGTTGTTGCTTCAAATGTGAGGATAATGATCATATGATCAAGGATTGCCCTACATGGAAGAAAATCAAAGACAAAAATCAACGAGACAAAACCAAGAAGGAATTCAAGCAAGTCATGATGGCTTATTGTAGAGGAGATCTTGACACAGAAGACGACAAGAAGAAGTCGCCAATATGTGTCTGAGCAACGTCAGTCTTGACCTAATTTCTGACAGTGACAATGAGAGCGAATCCGAGATGTGCCTTCTCGGCGACTCAGATTTAGAACCAGAATCAGAAGATGATGAAGAGGTTAGTCATCTTGAACTTAAAAAGCAATTTAAGATTTTCTCTAAGAAGTCTTTAATTAAGTATTTTGAAGAAGCCTTAGATCATTGTCATGAACAGAGTCTTAAATTAAAAGATCTTAAAGAACAAATTCTTAACATTGCTGAGGAAAACAAACTTCTAAAGGCCCAAGCTAAAAAGCTCAAGTCTAAAGTTATGGCAACTTCAGCTACAACTTCAGACATGACAAATGTTGAGAAAGAAGCTCTTGAGTCTAAAGTTATAGCTAATGAAGCTATAATCTCAGAGTTAAAACTCAACATTAAGCATCTTCAAGCCAAAGTTATAGCTAATGAAGCTATAACGTTTTAATGATTTTCGTGAAAACTTTAAAAAGAACAATCCCTCCAAATACTCGAATATAGACCATTCGTTATGTGAAAAAGAAATTCAGTCTTTGAAGGAATTGCTCCTACATGCACGAAAAGTTCATGATAAATGGGAAGGAAGCCAGAAGGTCTTAGACTTCTTTACCGAACAATCTAACAATAACATGAAGATGGGTCTAGGTCATGAATGTTATAGTCATAGAGAGCATGATAAATGCAAATCCACTCCTTCTAACCGTGATTTCAGAAGACGGAATTATGTCAATCTTACTGAATATCTGATTTGCAATTATTGTGGTCACAATGGTCATGTTAAAGAGAATTGTGTTAAATATGTCAATGATATTAAAAATCAAACTGATTTCGTTAAAGAACATGACATGTCTAGTATTGATGAGTCTGAACTTGAACCTCAACGTGATGAGGTTAGAAATAATGAGTTTAGATGGTTTTATGACATAGCTTTCGATTACACATCTGTACCTTCAAAATCTAAATCATATGTGAATCAGAAGCAGTCATTTAAACCTAATGTGCGTCGTAACAATAACAAACACTATAATAAACCTAGACAACCCTATATTAAGAAGAAAAGAATTGTTGGACAGGTATGGGTTATGAAGGATCAAATATACAGAGTCACTAACCACAAAGGATCCAACTTAGCGTGGGTACCTAAAAGCTGTATTTGATTCTCTTGCATATAGTAGTGAAAGAAAATAATATATGGTATCTCGACAGTGGTTGTTCGAGACACATGACCGGAAACAAGAATCTTTTTCTTTCACTAGAGCCCTTCAACGGTGGCAAGGTCACCTTTGGAGACAACAAGAAGGACAAGATAATCGGTGTAGGTAAGATAGGTATATCTCCTTCACATGCTATTGATAATGTATATCTGGTAGATGGTCTTAAGCATAACTTGCTAAGTATCTCTCAATTATGTGACAGAGGCAATAAAGTAGTTTTTCATTCAAATGTTTGTCGCATCATAATTGAAGGTACTAGTAATGTTATCTTAGAAGGTCTACGTAAAAGGAACGTGTATATGATTGATTTAAACAAAGTCACTACAAGTTCCTTAACGTGCATGAAAGTTACTGTGGATGATTCATGCTTGTGGCACAAGAGGTTTGCACACATCAGTCCAACAATTTTAAAGAAACTTAAATTGTGGGATTTAGTTGAGGGTTTACCCTCAATCAAATTCGAACAAGAGAAGATGTGTGACTCATGTGCCCGATGTAAACAAGTTAGATCTTCATTCAAACCAAAACGAGTAGTAAGTACAGAGCGTTCACTTGAGTTGGTACACATGGATTTGTGTGGACCTATGAATGTTAGAAGCCGCGGTGGATCAAGGTACGTATGTAATACCCGCAAATGTACCCTATTTTTATATTAAAAATATTATACGGATACTTTTCAGCAATATTTTAGTTTTAGTCTAGAATTCAATTTCCCGTGTCAAATTTAGCAAATCCGAGTTCGTATTCGGACTTTACTCGAATTTTCGAGTGAGTTACGCCTTAAGGCGCTTTTGGGCTTTTTCCATGTTTTTCCACTCACTCACCTTATATCCACTTAAACCCTAAATCCCTCTTTTTCCACTTACTTCTTCTTCCTCAACAAGTAACCACCATAACCCTAACTCCATTCTTGGTCAAGCTAAAGATCATCACTACTCCTTCATCCCTTGCTCAAATCCGCAAATTTTCGTCATAATCTTCCCCTGTCATCGTCCTCTATCTTAATTGGTAATAAAATTACCGTCTTTCTCATCTTTCAATTTATCCATCTTTCTCAAAGGTGAATTATATTCATCTTTTGTTTTCTAATTGTAGGTGGAGACCTTCAGGACCTCGACAAAGACTACTACATAGTAGAGGAGGACCTAGACGAGGATTGAAGATGCGAAAAGTAACGGTGAAGGGTTAGTCGATATCATTACGTGTTTTAATGTGTTTTTCGTTGTTAGTGAACGTATTTAGGATAGGATTAGTATTCATAGGATTTGTGTTGTTGATAATGGTTGTTGTTAGTTGATAATTATTAATGAATATTGATGATTAATGATGATAGTTGATATGTATTGATGATTTTGGATGATCCTTAGTGATGGTTGATGAATTTCGTGTATATTGGTCCCAGCCGGCCGACCGGCCGCCGGTCAGCTAACTGGCTGGGAAGTGGCTGATGTTTATTGTTTGTTACGTGAAAATTTGGTATGAATTAAGTCTCAGCCGGCCGACCGGCAGTCGGTCAGCCGACCGGCTGAGACACATCCTATATTGCCTTCATTTTCTCAAGTGTCATATGGTCCAGCCGGGTAGTCGGTAGCCGGTCCACCTGACCGGCTGGCACACACTGACTTTCTTTCTCTATATTTTCTTATACTTTCATTTATAATAGTTCGCATGGTTCGTTTATCGTATAAATTTACGTAATGACTTTAAATATTCATGTTTAGAATATATGATATCCCATTCGCTTGTATCGCATGTTTTGTGACGGTTTTCTATATATCCCACTTTGAGTCGGTTTTTCATATGTTATGGTTGAGCACTAATTGTTAAGTGCTTTGAACTCTCATTCCCCGGCTACCTCCTCGCTCGTAAGGCTGGAATGTCGGAATGAGGAGTTGTATCCTTACTGCTTAATTCCATGTTTTAGTGGGCAGAGGACGACGTTGTTGGGAGGCGAATGCTTTGCGTTGATCGACCCGGCCGTCAAATGTTGTATACTTGCGAGGTGGTGTCATTGCATGTAGCGTACCGCTTGTTTATGATGATTGTGCGCTTTCCGCCTCTTTAGTGAAGGTTGACCGAATTTGGGGTACTCGGCTTCTATGGTTGACCGAGTCTTGGATGCGAAATGTTTATCGCATGTCGAATCGGAAAATGTTATTTCGAGAGTCTGGCCAGGTTTAGACTAGGATCGGGTATTTATATCGTCGTCCTACCAGGAGAAATTATGTCTACATATACGAAATGTTAATCGTGTATGCGTTCAAGGAAATGTTTATCCCATGGATGCTATTTTAATCATAACGGCAATGTACATGGTGCTATTGCGTGTCATTTACCGTGAGAGATGTTGTCAACGTATTCGTACGTTTGGATGGATGATTATTTGATTGATTATTTGTGATCTTTGGATGACTTGGCGTGTTTTGTTTGTCGAGTCTCAATCTTATCAAGCTTATGCCGCTAACGGTGAGATGCAAGCCCTAGTGAGTGTGTGGTTGCCTAAGAGTGTCTTCCCCGATTCTATCTATAATATGATGGTTACGGTTTTGTACTTCATGCACCTATATCTTTATATATTGAATTGCCTATTTATCCTTCTCGTATTTCACATGTATATTTATATTTGCATGCTTCTACTTATGTATTTCCGTTTTAGTATGTTATTTGTGATATGGCTGGGAGAACCCGGAGTTACTCCCCACTGACTGTGGCGTTAATGTTTTTCATGGATGAACAGGTTGCTTGCTTGGATGGATTTTGCTTGTTGTATTTTGGGTTCGGGTGTGAGCTAGCGGGCGTTGGCCTTGACGATTCACCCCTAGACGTTTCTTAGCTAGTTGTTAAACAACTTTGATATTTGATAACATTTTGAGAGACTTCGTCTCTTTGTAGTACATTCTATTTTAGTTTGTATCTATTTGACATTCCTCGTAATTTTATCTTGGCATGTAAAACTTTTTAAAAACACCGTATCTTCCGCTATATAAATCGCATGCTTCTTATGTTTTATTTCCGCATTCGACGACTACTCAAGGTATCTATGGCCTATCTTTCTATTTACTAAAGATGAAACTTTCAATGAGTTTGTAGTACTTATGAAGCTTGCCCAAAAGAAGTATGATAAAAAGTTAGTTTCCATTCGTACGGATCATGGCACCAAATTTGATAATCAAGCTTTTATAGAATATTGTAGGGAGAATGGTGTAGGACATAACTTTTCTGCACCACGAACCCCACAACAAAATGGTTTTGTGGAACGTATGAATCGAACATTGGAGGACATGGCCCACACTATGCTTTTCTGTAGTGGTCTTCCTAAGAACTTTTGGGCCGAAGCCATCAGTACTGCATGCTATGTGCACAATAGAGCTATAATTAGACCCATTCTCAAAAAGACTCCCTATGAATTTTTAAGAGGGAGAAAACCCAATATAGCTCACCTTCGTTGCTTCGGTAGTAAAAGTTTTGTCCATAATAATGGAAAAAGTAACTTGAGAAAATTTGATCCACGAAGTGACGAAGCTGTGTTTGTTGATTATTCTAATCATAGTAAAGATTTTAAAGTTTTTAACAAAAAACTTTGTGCATAGAAGAAAGTGTTCATGTTTTATTTGATGAAGATAATGTGCCTGAGCAAGTTGAACAGAATGAAGAAGAAGACAAGAATGATCACAACTTTCGCCTTTTAAGGGATGACGTGCCAGATATCAATGAAGAAGTTATTGAAGGAATCAATAATGAACTTGATAAATCCGCAAATGACCTTGAAAAGAGAATTGAGACAATTGTTGATGATACGAATGTCTCTTCTCAAAACAAGGAAAAGGAAACTGAAGTTATAGCTGATGATGCTATAATTTTGAACCCAGATCAAGATGTTGTAACTGAAGTTGTACCAACTTTAGCTATAACCCCAGAGTCCAACTCAGGGGGAACCAATCTTGACTCTGAATCATTTGAGGAGATGATGATGAGCCTAGGAATTCTAAGAAATGAAACTACAAGAATTCTCTTCCTATGGATAGTATCCTAGGAAGTTTGAACAAGGGAGTTCAAACGAGACGAACTTTAAATAAATTTTGTTCATTCTATTCCTTTCTGTCTACCATAGAGCCTACCAACATCAAAGAAGCCCTTGCCGAATCCGACTGGATTGTAGCAATGCAAGAGGAGCTTCAACAGTATGAACGTAATAAAGTCTGGCACCTTGTGCCTCGACCTTCTAATCGAACTGTGATTGGTATTCGATGGGTATTCAGAAATCAAATGGATGATTCAGGAGTTATAGTTCGCAACAAGGCTCGATTGGTCGTTCAAGGTTATAATCAACAAGAAGGGATTGATTATGACGAAACATTTGCACCAGTAGCAAGACTTGAAGCTATTCGCTTGCTTATCGCCTTCGCAGCTCATAAAGGAATGAAACTATTCCAAATAGACGTTAAGACTGCGTTTTTTAACTGTTATTTGGAAGAAGAGGTTTTTGTTGAACAACCTCTCGGATTTTTTAATAGCAAATTTCAAAACCATGTTTTTAAACTCGATAAAGCTTTATATGGTTTGAAACAAGCGCCTAGGGCTTGGTACGACAGACTGTCAAAATTTTTATTACAAAAAAATATTAAAAGAGGATCTGTCGACAAAACCCTATTTCTAAATTCTGAGGGTTGTGATTTACTTGTTTCTCAAATTTATGTAGACGATATTATCTTTGGTTCTACTAACAATAAAGTGTGCAAGTATTTTTCAGATCTAATGACCTCAGAATTTAAAATGAGCATGATGGGAGAATTAAAATTCTTCCTAGGATTGCAAATTCAACAAACCAAAAAAGGAATAAAGATTCACCAACAAAAATATGTCAAGGAGCTAATCAGAAAATTTGGTATGGAGAACGCTTATCCAATGGACACACCTATGGTAATTGATAAAAAGTTGACCGTAGACGAAAATGGTAAGTCTGTAAATGAGACTACATATCGAGGTATGATTGGTTCTTTATTATATTTAACTGCAAGTTGACCTGACATTATGTTCAGCGTATCTGTTTGTGCTAGATTTCAATCTTGTCCTAAAAAGTCACATATGATTGCAGTTAAACGTATCTTGAGATATTTAATTGATACATCTAATTAATATTTGTGGTATCCACTTGAGTGTAATTTCGATCTAGTAGGATATTCAGATGCAGATTACTTGGGGCTCAAAGAAGCAAAATTCGGTTGCGTTATCTACTGCAGAAACCGAATATATCGCTGCAGGACTGGTATGCTCCCAACTACTTTGGTTAAAGCAACAATTATGTGATTATGGTGTTAATGTTGGTTGTATGCCTGTATTTTGTGGTAATATGAGTGATATGGTATCTCTAAAAATCCTGCTCAGCATTCTCATACTAAGCATATCAACATTAGACATCATTTTTTACGTGACCATGTATAAAAGGGCAACATTAAACTCAAATTGTGTAGTACTGAAAATCAATGGGCTGACATTTTAACAAAGGCGTTAGCGAGAAGACGTTTTGAGAATTTGTGATTGGAAATTGGTTTAATCTGTAGCAATTAAATTCATCATAATTATTTTGTGAACCTGCGTGACTTGTTATAATAAGACGAGATTGTATGACTGTGTCCGCATATTCCATTGCTAGTATATTTATGTTTAATATTATATATTTTACGTGAGTATCTTGCATATTAAGTATTTTATGGATATTAAATTATGGACTACATATTTGCCAAAACTCCATCTTATTCACTTTCCTAATTGAACCAAAATTCTACCCATGTAACCATGTTGGCCGAAATTCTCAACCAAAAATATCTTACCATATCTTTTTATTTACCTAATCCTATCCTTACCATATCTCCAATTTAATTACCTTAGATTCCTTTTCCTACCCAAACAAAAATAAAAAAAGGGGAAATAGGACTCTAGGAGCCGACACCCTACACATGCCAAGTACAAAAGTACAAAACCCAATACCAATTTTCATTATTACCAATCACTATCACCATCAAAACACTTCACCAATTTCTTTCTTTCTCTCCTTCCCCACGGCACAAACAACAATAAAAAAAAAAATTTAACCCAACAACTTCAAGCTTCAACAATGGCTTCCACAAGATCAAAAAATACCAACAACCCAAACTCCAAAATTCTAAAACATAGCATTCCCACTAATCTCTCTCCTAACCCAAAACAAAAAACACCCAATTTGACCCAAACCGAGTCGGGTTCGGTTCTTGAGGGTACTAAGAGACGAAGATTAAATAAGGGGAAGACTAGAGTTCAAGAAGAAGCAAATACGGACTCCGTTGACACGGTTCCCGAGGGGCCTACACGGACTCTGTTTCGGGATTTCTCACCTCAAGAAATGGCATCCGAGCTTGACAAGCTTCGTTTAACAAAAGATGAACGAAAGTTAGTTAACCGGGTTGCTAAGTACGGTATTAATAGGGGTCATAATTTTCCGAAAGCATGGTGTGAAAAATATGAAGCTTTGGGATTTTTTGACGACTTTTTGAATTTTCAAGAGTGGAAAAGCGTGTCACGGTTTTCTGGTCCGATTTATCCAATTGAGTTAATTCAGTTTTACGCTTCTGTTTCTTTAACTTCTGGAGTTTTGAATGCCGTTGTTAATGGCCGACCAGTTTCGGTCACCATGGCTGATTTTTGTACATTGTTTTTGGTTCTTGATGATGGAATCAATATTGACCCGAGTACATGATGGGACGAACTGCCGGACCCGGCTAAGTTGGAGGTGAAGCGGTATTTTGATGATAGGGCTACTTTATCTAGTTGCGTGTTGGCGGGGAAAGTGTCCCCAAAATTAAAGTTTATGTTGAATTTTTTGTGGAATACGGTTGTTCCGCGTCGGGGAGGATGGGATAAAATTGCTTGCTATGAGATGATGGTTGTAAAAAATTGGTTGGAAGGTAATCGGGTCAATCTTTCTTTCCTTGTCTTTTCTAGAACTTCTCAAACTGCTTTTTCGGTAACCGAAAACAAAATTTATTCGACCCATGACTTACCATATGGGATGTGGATATCTCGGGTTCTTGAATCGAAAGGAGTTGTTGATTCGGGTAGTTATGGTGTTACCTTGAAATATGATATGTGTGATACGTTTTTGAAATTTATGAAATTTGAGACTTGTGGTTCGGAATTGATGTTTATGACAAAAGGTGGTATGGTCGGGTTGAAGCCGGTGGTGGCTGATTTTTTCGGGGCTTGAATCGAAATTGGATGTGTTTATGGGAAAAGTAATGGAGCACCTTGATGCGCAAGATAAGAAAATTGATGCGGTGGTTGACAAGGTTGTCAAAACCGTAGCAATGGGGAACTCTCGCTCCACCCGTGACCATGGAGGGTCGGGTGTGAATGGTGAGTTGCGGTCTTGGATGACGGGAGTTGATGGTTGTCTAGCCAAATTAGAGAGGAATGTTGTCGATATTCGACAAGAGATGTTTAGGCAACGGGATCGGATGCAATTCTTTGTTAGCCAAGGAGGTGCATTGGTGAAGAGTGGTTCGGAAATGCGTGAGGGGATGCACACTATCTTTGATGCGATGGAGGCTCTTTCTTTGAAGGTTCAGAACTTTGATGTATGCCTCACCACCCAAGCTAATCATGTGTCGACGTGCCTTGATCGCCTTTCTACTCTTGAGTACCGCACCCTACCCGATTACATTGACCCCAACATCATTCGCCAACCCAATTTGCCTTGATCTTCTTACCTTAGCTTGTTTGTCTTAAACTACTTAACCATTTGGCCCATTTTGGCTTTATACTCTTATCCATTCGGCCCATTTGGCACTACCAACATTTATTGTGGCTCATAGTTTTTATTGACAATTGATATTAGATTTTGCTTGATATAACTCGTTTGATATTTCGTATTTTGCATATCTATCTCTTGCCTTGGAGTATGTTATTCTAGTCATTTTATATCCTTGTTCTGGTCTTTTCAATGATGCCAAGAGGGGGAAGAAATGATATAATTTGAGTCTTTGCTTAAGCTTGCTCCTTGTCAATACTCGTTATCTCTTAAAGTCTTTCAAGTTATAACTTTGGCTAAGTTGTGGAGTTCTTGCGATCAAAGTTGCTATAACTTTGGGAGTGTTTTGTTGAGGGGGAACCATACTTAGTCACAATATTAAGAGAAATCATACGAGACTTGTCATCATCAAAATGGGGGAATTTGTTGGACCTATTTTATAGTTTTGATAATGACATGTGCTTACTTAATAATGTGCTTTACATAATATATCATATGCATGTAATTGTGTGCTTTAGTCTTATTATTGTGACAACCCTCGCGAATGCGGAAATAATAAACAAACAAGCATGTGAATTATATTGCGGAAATAGGTAGTTTTTAAAAACTTGTATACATGCAAGTTAAATAAAACGAGGACTGTCGAAATATTACAACTAAGTGCGGAAAATAACAAAGAGACGGAGTCTCTCAAAATGTTAACAAAGAACATGTGTTTAGCAAATAAGCTAAAATCGTCTAGAGGTTAATCTTCCAGGGACAACGCCCGCTAGCTCACACCCGAACCCCAAAATATCATATCCAAAAAGTCATCCAAGCAAGCAACCTGTTCATCCATGAAAAACATGAACGCCACATTCAGTGGGGAGTAACTCATGGTTCTCCCAGCCATATCACGTTAAACGTACATAGAAGGAAATACAAAAGTAGAGCATGCATATATAGATATACATGTGAGATACGATAAGAATAGATATGCAATTCTATAGATAATGATAAGATCATGTGGAAATCAAATCCGAAACCATCATGTTATTCAAAGACTCGGGGAAGACACTCTTAGGCAACCGAATACGCTCACTAGGGCTTGCATCTCACCGTTAGCGGTATAAGATTGATAAGATTGAGACTCGACAGACAAACCAAGTCAAGTCATGCGATGATCACAATAAATCCAACATATTATCATCCATTCACGAACCAAGACATTGACGGTGTCCAATCATGCAATGACCATGAATAATATCATGAAATCACGCATTCAAAGAACGACGACACAAGACGACCACTCTCACGGTAAATGAAACGCACTAGCATCGTGTACATGGCAAGTATGAGTAAAAGGCGTTCACGGATGACATTTCCCTCAACCCATATACGATGACATTTCGTATAGGTAGACTAATTTCCTCCTGGTAGGACGACGATAATAATACGGTCCTAGTCTAAAACTGGCCAGACTCTCGGAATAAATCATGTTCCGATTCGACACGCGATGACGTTTCGCATCCAAGAACTCGGGTCTACAAAGAAAACGCCAAGTACCCAAATTCGGTAGATCAATTCACGAAGAGGCGGAAAAGAGCTCAAGCCTCATAACCAGCGGTACGCCTACATGCAAATAACACCACCTGCAAGTACCAAATTGACGGCCGGGTCGATCAACGCAATGCGTTCAACTCCCAACAACGTCGTCGTATGCCCACTAACACATGCATTTAAGCAGTAGGATACCTCTCTGTACCGACATTCCAGCCTTACGAACGGGAAGGTAGCCAAGGAAATGAGAGTACAAAGCACAAGACAAAAGAGTGCTCAAACCGTATCATTTGTAAAAACTGACTCAAAGTGGGACATAGCAAAAACCGTCACAAAACATGTGATACAAGCGAATGAAATGTCATATATTCAAAACATCAATATTATAAGTCACTACGTAAAATTATACGATAAACTAACGATCGGAAGTATTATAAATGAAAGACCGTAAACAACAATTACAAACATCTTCCAGCAGGTGCCAGCCGGTCAGGTTGACCGGCTGCCGGTCCACCGGCTCAGGCCAATAGTCAATACGAAAATCAATATGAATTGTCAGTGTGTCCCAGCCGGTCAGGTCAACCGGCTGCCGGTCGACCGGCTGGGACCAAAGGGTCATATGAAAAACAAAGGGAAAAGAATGGTGTCTCAGCCGGTGGTCTGACCGGCTGCCGGTCGACCGGCTGAGACCAAAAACATATTTCAAAATTACGTAAAACTTCAATAATATACAGCAGGTGCCCCAGCCGGTGGTCTGACCGGCTGCCGGTCGACCGGCTGGGGTCCAATTCACACGAAAATGCCTTGTTTCATCCATGTTCAACATTCATCAATTATCGATTATCATTCTAATTCATCAATTCACATATGAATACTCAACAAACAACATATATCATCATTAACACAACTACCAAGCTCACTAACCATATTCTAAATACGGTTTCTAGCATAGATAACATGTAAAACACGTAAATGATATCGAGTAACCCCTCACCGTTACCTTTAAGCGTCTTCACTACTCGTCAAGCTCCTCTTCAATTAGAAAATAGTCTTTGTCGGGATCTTGGAGGTCACCACCTACAAATAGATCATAAAAGATGAATAAAATTCATCTTGAGAAAGACGGAAAGCTTGAAAAGCGAGAAAGACGATGATTTTAATATCAATACGGATAGAGGAAGGTAAGGGAAGAAGAATGAGACGAACTTACGCGAATTCTATCAAGTAACGAAAGAGCTATGATGATTCAAAGATCGAAATCAAAGAGGGAGGCAAGGTTTTGAGATTTCTTAAGGAGGAAGTAATTTGGTTTGTGTTTGAGTAATGAATTAGGTTAAGGAGGGAGTGTGAGTTGTATAAGGCAAAAGTCAAACAAAAGTCAAACTCGCCTTAAGACGGCATTCTCATGGAATCTAGCGGAAATTCCAAATACGAACTCGGAAATTCTAAATTCGACTCGAAACATAAAAATCTTAATTAAAACTTAAAACTACTGAAAAGATTTCGTAAAATATTTCTACTAGAAAAATAGGGTACATTTCCGGGTGTTACGATCACCCCACCTTTTTAAAAAGTTTCGCCCTCGAAACTTGAGGGAAAGAAAAATACCTTACTAAAAAAGACTCGGATATTTACTACGCATAGAAGCTTCGGTTTCCCAAGTCTCTTCTTCGACATTAACACTTCTCCACAAGATTTTCACCAAAGGAACTACTTTACTTCTCAACTTTCTATCCTTACGATCAAGAATGCGGATCGGCTTCTCTTCAAAGGATAAATTCGGTTCAAGCTCGGGCAATTCCTTTTGAAATACATGGCTTGGATCACTAACATACTTTCTCAATTGAGAAACATGGAAAACATCATGAACCTTAGCCAAAATCGGGGGCAAATCTAACTTGTAAGCAACGGCACCAATCCTTTTCACAATATCAAAGGGTCCAATGTATTTCGGGCTCAATTTACCCTTAACACCAAACCTTTTAACACCCTTCATTGGAGATGCCTTCAAGAACACTTTATCTCCAACTTCGAATTCTAACGGCCTTCTTCGGATATCGGCATAAGACTTTTGACGGTCTTGAGCGGCTTTATATATCACGAATTGACCTTCACACTATCAATGGTTTCAAACAAGAACCACGGAGGGCCTAAATTCACGATTGTTGTCATCATGATTCAAAAATTATAGGACTCCGAATTTCCTTCCATAAAGAGCTTCATAAGGAGCCATCTTAATCGATGCATGATAACTGTTGTTGTAAGAAAACTCCACCAACGGTAAGCTCTTTTCCCAACTAGACTGAAAGTCAAGAGCACAAGCCCTAAGCAAGTCTTCTAAAGTATGAATAGTCCTCTCAGTCTGACCATCCGTAGCGGCATGAAAAGCACTACTCATCAACAACTTACTACCCATGGCCTCTTGTAAAGCTTTCCAAAATCTCGAACAGAATCTCGGATCTCGGTCGGATATAATCTCCATAGGAACTCCATGGTATCTAACAATTTCATCAACATAAGCCTTCGCTAAACGATCCAAATTCCAAGTTTCTTTGATCGGAATAAATCTAGCACACTTGGTTAATCGATCAACAACAACCCAAACGGCATCTTTACCTCCAACGGTCCTCGGCAAAGCCATAACAAAATCCATAGAAATAGATTCCCACTTCCATAGCGGAATATCCAAAGGTTGTAGCAATCCACCGGGTCTCTTGTGTTCAATATTCACTTGTTGGCAAGTAAGACATCTTCCAACATAAGATACAACATCACCCTTCAAGTTCGGCCACCAAAACTGTAGCTTCAAATCCTTGTACATCTTATCACCACCGGGGTGAATAGAATAAGGGGAAAGGTGAGCTTCATCAAGAACTCGCTTCCTCAAATCAAGAGCATTAGGAACAAAGAAACGACCATGGAAACGAAGAACACCTTCATCATCAAACTTGAAATCTTTACCTTTACCTTCAAGAAGTTTGGCTTGAATAGACTTGTAGGTAAGATCATCAACTTGGCTTTCACGGATCTCACGGAGAAACACAGGTTCGGCAGTCATAGCACCAACATAAACAAATCCACGCTCTACAAATTCCAAACTCAACTTTCGAAATTCGGCACAAAGATCAACATGTAATACATGCATAGCATTCAATGCATGAGAAGCTTTCCTACTAAGAGCATCGGCAACAACATTAGCCTTCCCTTCATGATACAACAACTCAAAATCATAATCATTCACCAATTCCAACCATCTTCTTTGCCTCATATTCAACTCTTTTTGAGTAAATATGTACTTCAAACTCTTGTGACGGTGAAGATCGACCATGAAATCCATTCAGGTAATTATCCACACTTTCAAAGCCATGACCAACAGCGGCAATTCCAAATCATGAGTAGGATAGTTCACTTCATGAACTCTCAATTGCCTTGAAGCATAAGCCACCCACTTTCCTATTTTGAATAAGAACAAACCCCATCCCATTTTCGAGCATTACAATAGCCATCAAAGTCTACTCATCTTCAGGCAAAAGTAACACCGAAGCGGTCGTTAACCTCTTCTTTAACTCTTGAACGCTGCTTCACAAGCTTTCATTCCATAGGGAATTTTGGTTTTCTTTTCAATAACTGAGTTCATAGGTCTAGAAGCTTAGAGAAATCCTTGACAAATTACGGTAATTAATACCTAAACCAAGAAAACTTCGAAATCTCTATATCATTGTTAGTCGGGACTCCTTCACAATCAACCACAACTTCATCTTAGAAGGATCCACCATTACACCTTCTTTAGAAATCACAGCCCAAGAAAGGAACACTTTAGTAACCAAAACTTAGCACTTAGAGAACTTAGCATACCACTTCTGTCGACGTAGAACACCCAAAATAATCCTCAAATGAATAGCATGCTCTTCTTCGGACTTGGAGAAAATAAGAATATCATCAATGAATACCACCACACACTTATCAAGATACTCACTAAATGTGGGGTTCATCTGATCCATAAAGATAGCGGGAGCATTCGTCAATCCAAAAGGCATCACCTTGAACTCATAATGGCCATACCTCGTACTGAAAGCGGTCTTTGGAATATCAACATCTCGGACAGGAATTTGATGATAACCGGATCTCAAATCAATCTTTGAAAATATAGAAGCACCCTTTAGTTGATCAAACAAATCTTCAATTCTTGGTAAAGGATACCTATTCTTGATTGTAATCCGATTCAATTCACGATAATCAATACAAAGTCTCATCGAACCATCTTTCTTCTTCACAAAAAGAACGGGAGCACCCCAAGGCGAGGCACTTGGTCTAATAAAACCCTTTTCAATCATATCATTCAACTGCTTCCTTAATTCTTTCAATTCGGACGGAGCCATACGATAAGGAGCTTTGGCAATTGGACCAGAACCAGGAACAAGATTAATAGAGAATTCAACATCACGCTCGGGAGGAATCCCGGGCAAATCTTCGGGGAATACATCAATGAATTCTCGAACAATAGGCACATCTTCAATACTTGGCAAAGAGGTATTTGAAGAAGTCACAACACACAAGAATGCTTGGTGACCTTTTCTAACCATACTTACCAACTTCATAGCGGAATATAAAGACACACCTTTACGGGGATGAGATCCCTTATAGGTTATTCTAACCCCTAAAGGACTCTTTAAATAAATCTTTTGATCACGACACTCGAACCTAGCATGATACATAGCTAGCCAATCTATACCTAATATAATATCAAACTCTCCTAGAGGGAACTTAAGGAGATTTGCGGGGAAGATAGAACCTGAAATAGATATAGGTACATTTGGATAAAGAGTAGAACAAGAGATAATATCTCCAGATGGTAAGGATATGGGAGTATCCTCACTAGATGTAGGCTTGATAGACAATTTATTAGCATACGTCGATGACACAAAAGACATTGAAGCACCGGTATCAAATAGAATAAGACACGGTTGCTCTAGAATTGAGAACATACTCGTAATGATCTCGAGATGAGCATCGGCTTCGGCACGGCTCATGACAAAGATTGAACCCTTAGGTTTAGGAGGAGGATGGGGCAACTTTCGATCGGGGCAATCCTCGTAACGATGACCACCCTTTTTACAAAAGAAGCAAACGTAGGCTCGGCTGGAACATGGCACACCAGGATGGTATGGTTGCCTACAACGATTACATTGACGACCTTGAGCTTGAGAAGCATAAGGCCTATGAGCCACATTTGAAGTAGCTCTAGGAATAAAAGGAGCAGGATTTCTTGTGTTTGCATTGGAAGGAGGATTGAATCTCCTCTTGTTAGCATAGGAATTAGAAGGAGACGGAATAAACGGTCTCTTCCCAAAAGCATTCGGCCAAGGAGCATAAGAAGGAGAGGGATTATTCATCAAGGCTTCATCTCTAATAGCCTTCATAGAATTTTCGGCCCACAAGGCATCATCATAAAGATCTCCAAAGGACGCAGTACCCCTTCTCACTTTACTTTGCAGAACGGCATTCAACTTGTTTCGGTAATAGAATGCTCGGTCTTCATCATCTCGGATAAGCCTCAGCGCAAAATGCGCAAGCTTATTAAACTCCGTAGTAAACTCTTGAGCTGATAGGTTGCCTTGTTTAAAGTCAATGAACGCTTTAAGCCTTTGTTGCTTAAGCTCTTTAGGATAGAATCTACCCTCCACAAGAGCTTTGAAGCAAGCCCAGTTAAAGTCCTCTTCAAGAACAGCGGTGGCACTTGTGATAGCCCACCAGTTGTCAGCTTCCCTAACAAGAAAGTGCTTTGCGATCCTCACCTTGTCCTCTTCTCGGACTTGGTATAGATCGAACTGTTTCTCCATCTCACGGAACCAATCGGATAGCTCCGTAGGGTCCGGTTCTCCACCATATGGTATGATCTTACTTCTAGCTATCTGTCCAGCTACCCATGCATAGCCACCTTGATGGTTGTCTTCCCTTCTAGGGGGAACTTGGTTAGCTTGAGCTAAACCTGCATCTTGCTGATTTTTCAGCACTTGAGTGAGAGCTTCCATCATAACATTCTCAGCTAATCGTGGTCTAACCATCTTCATAAGAAACAAAAACAAATTAAGTTACTCCTATCAATTAGTATAAACAAATAGACTACCAAGTAAAGTCCTTAACTTCTACCCAATCTCTCATTTATTATTTCAAGGTCAAGTAGTTTAAGTTAGGGTTCACGTGTGTGCGTCGGGAGCGATAAAGCTCTGATACAAACTGTGACAACCCTCGCGAATGCGGAAATATAAAACATACAAGCATGTGAAATAATATGCGGAAATACGGTATTTTAAAAACTTTTATACATGCAAGATAGATAAAACGAGGAGTGTCAAAATATTACAACTAAGTACTAAATATAACAAAGAGACGGGGTCTCTCCAAATGTTAGCAAAGAACAAGTGTTTAACAAAACTAGCTAAATCGTCTAGAGGTGAAACTCCACGGGGCAAAGCCGCTAGCTCACACCCAACACAAAAATAGTCAAAGCAAAAAGCCACCATGCCAAGCAACTGTTCATTCATGAAAAACATGACGCCACAACAGTTGGGGAGTAACTCCCAAG
>JAIUZE010066306.1:0-62970 GCA_022085475.1 Heliosperma pusillum
GCTCCTTCATTTGAGTATTCTCACTTGCGAATCGAGTGTAATATGTAGGATTGTAGGAGAAAGATGCGCGTGCACTTTTGTTGCAAGGTGGATCATACCACACTTCTTTCCCCTTGTCTCCCATCCCGAAGAGCCTCGACTTCTTATCGAATCTCTCTGCAGCTTTGTAGTATGCACGGAATTCGTCTGGGGTCTCGCCAGTTGGCGTTGGCTGACTCATCTCCTCGGTGTAAGCTTCCTGAACCAACATAAAAAAAATTATATAATTAAAAACATTAAGTAATCAAAACAAAACGAAGCTAATAAAAAGTATTAAAATTGGATATAAAAAAAACTCCTTAGTAATTATTAGACAAACTTACGTTTGTCTTAGCAGCTCTAGGATTAACCCACTCGCCCTTCTTGTTTTTTTTTTGTTTTCTCAACCAGCTTGTACGGCGTAGGATCAACCTGGAAGTATTATAAAAAAATTAAGTGATATATCGGCAATATTAATCCTTCATAATTAATAATATGCAATTTGTGAAGTAAAAAAATAAAGGACTTACCAATTCTTTAAACGCATCAGCACAACTCTTCCGGCCTAGAGTATGGGTGCCCAAAGCTTTCTCGCCACCTGACCGTCTATTAACCTTGTTTATGATACACTTCTTGGCAAATTCGGGATCGCTTTCGGGCCTATTTCTAATGTTTTCCCACCAAGTTTCAGGCACCCAATCCGGCCTATTTTTGTTATACTTGAGGCCATTAACAAGTGAGTTAATCCGCCTCTTGATCTGTTTCTGCCATTCGGGCTTCGGGTCGTAGTTCGGATAGACCGAGTTCACATGATTCTATTTCATTATAAACAACTTGTTAGTAATTGCTGAAATTGTATAACTACACGTTTTGAAAGTAATAGATAGAACCGTAATAAAATATACCTGAAAGTAATCCCACATCCGCCTACGCTGGTAGTGGCTCTCTTCACTCTATTTGGTGAAGTATTCTCGGCCTATGGTACGAATAAAAGACCAAGTAACGTATTGCTTGATCGGCTTGTCGTCCCACCTGAAAAAGATACATATTAGAACGAACGCGATAATAAAAGATACTAAAAGTTAGCGTAAAAGTGATAATAAAATAAAGTTTGCGATAATAAAATTAAGTATTCTATATATTAATTAGACACTTACCACTGGCCTATGTCAGGATTGCGAGACAGAATAATCCGGTTACTCTCCTGCTGTGTCGTCGGGATCGCCACCTGCTCTTGCTCCTGCTCCTGCTCCTGCTCCTGCTCCTGCTCATGAAAGGCAGCATCCTCCTCGTTCCGCTCATCATCAGCACGACGAGAACGACTAGTGCTACCTATGATTCGTCTGATAAACGACCCACCTGCCATAAGTAAAAGCTATATACAATGGAAATTGTTAGGTAGTTCAATATATAAAAACTGTGAGCAAACTTTTTGAATTACAATGCAAAGTTTCAAATTTGATTATAATTGTATTTTGACAAATAGATTACAATTAACTAGTGACCCTCACTATCACTATCACTACAAATCAACAAACTTTCATCATCTGAAAAAAGTATTCCGACTTCTTCCTTCCTCATTTTGTACTAGTTGAATTTCTTCATCTTCATCATCTTTTTATTTTTCTTCATCACCGATGTCCTTGTCATACTCCCCTTCACCCCTTTCAACAACCACTTCATATTCATCCTCACTTTGTGTCTCTTCCACCAAAATTGGTGAAATTGACTGACTATTGACAACCACATCTTCTTGGAAGACAATTTCGTCAACAGGAGCATCAACATGCGATCGTGCCTTGATTTTAAAAACCGCGGACCATTGACTATCTTTCTTAGTGGTCGGATAAGGAGCATAACACACTTGATCCACTTGAAAAGCTGCCACGAATGGGTTATGTCCACGAAGTTTCTTTTTTAAGTTTACATCGACAAGTCCGTATACCTTATGGATACTAACTCCCTGTGGGGAATTATCAACCCAATCACATTTAAACAATATGGCTTTATAAATTCTGTGCTCGGTATAATAAGAAAGCTCAACTACTTCATTAAGGGTTCCGTAGTAGTCCAACCCTTCAGTAGAACTCACACAAACCCCATTGCTTATAGTAGCTTTCGGAACATCAACTCCCTCTTTAAAAGCACGAAATTTATAGCCATTGATAGAATATCTTCTCCATGTCCTCACCCAGTTACTTGGACCCCCTGCTAGAGCTATTATTAAAGGATCCTTCAATCTATAAGCCTATATATCAATAAAACAATATATTAATTATGTTAAGATGTTATATTCTCAATATTAATTATTAGTCAATAAGAAATTGAAATGTGATCTTACTTCATTTCCCAACCATTTCGAAATTTTTTTGCCATGTTTGCTCCAAACATCATCATAAGACGTGACATCAGGATATTTGAGTTTGATGTACGTCTCAAATTCCCTAATAATAAGACGTGACATGTTTTAATTAGTAATGTACGTTTTAACTATAATGAATTAATTTTATTGCGAAAAGTTATTTGTGTAATAATGAATCAACAACATACTTTTCATAAGTCTCTAAAAATTGCCCACAGTTTCTTAGCACATAAAAATGAGCTTCTTCAAACTCTTTTTCATTTAAGTACCTCGTTATACATTTCCCGGTAGTATTTCCCAAGTCATCATTTAACAACTCGGGTATATTTGAATCTAGTTGGTTATCGGAATTCACACCAACCTCCAAGTCCTTCGCTTTTGTGTCAATGTGATCTTCAAAATATAGGGAACAAAAATTAGAAATTTCCTCTAACAAAAAAGCGTTGCATATGGAACCCTCGACCCGAGCTTTGTTGCAAACCTTCTTTTTCAAATGATTAAGGAACCTCTCAAATGGATACATCCATCGATATTGGACAGGTCCTCCAACTTTCGCTTCATAAGGTAAGTGAATAGGTAAATGCTCCATGGAATTGAAGAAAGAAGGGGGAAATATCATTTCTAACTTGCATAATATCTCCGCACTTCTTGACTCTAGATGTTCCATGGAATCAACTTTAATCGTAGAAGTACACAAGTCTCTAAAAAATTGGCTTATCTCCGTTATAGCATTCCAAGAATTCGTCGGGAGTAAATGTTTCAATGCAACAGGAAGTAACCGTTCCATAAAGACATGACAATCATGACTTTTCATGGAATGTAACACCAAATTTCTATGGTCAACACACCGACTCAAATCTGAAGCATAACCATCCGGGAATATCAAACTAGCAACCCATTCGCATAGAGCCTTCTTCTCCGCTGTCCCTAAAACAAACCTAGATGATATGGGTCGTTTCAAGCAATACTCAAGAAAGTCAGCTTTACCCTTAGGGCCAAATGAAGTTTTCTTTGTTACATTCATCACCGTGTTGATAAGCTGTTCAAAAAAGTTTTTCTCAATGTGCATAACATCTAAGTTGTGTCGAATCAACAATGTCTTCTAATAAGGGAGTTCCCAGAATATGCTTTGTTTCCACCAACCTTCAGTTTTGTCGTCTTTCAATCTTTTCATTTCTTCAGCAGAAGACTCGACAACTTTTGGTAAACCTTTTACCGAATCCCAGACTTCAGCACCGGTTAATTTGATTGCAACTGTGGTATCCTCAGTTTTCCTATTCTTTAGAAATTGCTTACAGTTGTTGCGGAAAGGATGATCATGTTTCAAGAAAGTACGATGACAATCGAACCAACAAACCTTTCGACTATGTTTCAGAAAAAAGGATTTAGGATCTTTTTGAAGACAATAAGGACAAGCACGGTATCCGGCTGTGGACCAACCAGAAAGCATGCCATATGCAGGAAAATCATTGATCGTCCATAGTAGTGCCACTTTTAATTGAAAGTTACGTTTCTTAGAGACATCATAGGTATCCACACCGGTTTCCCAAAGTTCTTTCAACTCTTTGATCAACGGTTGGAGGTAGACATCCAATTTTGCTTTAGGGTTATTAGGACCTGGAACGATCATAGATAAGAACATAAATTGCCTCTTCATGCATAACCAAGGGGGTAATTTGTACGGGGTTACAATCACGGGCTAACACGAATAAGACTTCCCGAATTGACCATAAGGTGAAAATCCATCTGTACACAAACCTAGGCGAACATTGCGAGGCTTACTTGCAAATTCTGGATGCTCTCTATCGAAATGTTTTCACGCCTCTCCATCACTTGGGTGTGCCATTGTCCCTCTTTCTCTTACTAGAGAGTTTTTATGGTGCCAACTCATCTCACCTGCTATGTGTTTGGTTGCAAATAATCGTTGTAACCTTGGCGCAAGCGAGAAATAAGTCAGTGGTTTACAAGGTATTCGCTTCCGGCCACTTAAATTCTTTTTACCTTTATACCGAGAGGCATGACATTTGGTACATTCCTCAAGATCGGCATTTTCTTCCCAAAAAAGCATGCAACCGGTAGGACATGCATCGATTTTCACATGGGGTAGTTGGAGTCCCTTAAGCAAATTCTTAATCTCTTGAAAATTGCGCGCCATTTGATTATTTTTTGGAATAATGCTAATTAACGACATAAAACCATTGGCGCATCTAAGAGATAAGTTGTTCTCACATTTGAGTGCTACCAACCTAGCAGCCGCTTGCAACAAACTCATACTACTTCCCTCATACACTGGTTGTTTGGCTTTATTTAACATTCTATAAAAGGCTGAAACTTGGGGATGTGGGGGATAACGAACTTCTTCATCGCTAAGGTCGTCGGGATTAAGTCGAGCCTCCATTATTTGCTCAACATTATCACGTAATGCATCTTCAACCAACTCCCGGTAAGGATTCTCACTAACAACGATACTACTTGAACTCTCTTCGGTAGCCAGTTTCTCACCGTGATACTTCCATACATAATAATTATCAGTAAAACCATTCGACCATAGATGATTTTGAACCTCCCTTTTCGATTTAAAAGCTAAGTTATCGCATTTCTTACATGGACACCTCATTTCAGCGCCTAAATCCTTAAACTCACTAGATTGTTCCGCGAATTCAATAAAATCATTCACCCCATTTGCAAATCTCAGCTTGGGTTTCTTTTTTTCCGTCTAATCTTTCATACATCCACTGTCGTTCTAGTCTTTTCATGTTATTATGTATCTACATTTCAATATATATATATGTTATATAAATAAATTATCTTAATTAACAACAATGATAATCAATAATCACACGCAGTAAAATAAACATTTATTATTATCAATATATATATATATATATATATATATATATAATTGTCAACAAGTAAAATTAATTTTCTTCAATTGGGTCCTTATCACTCCAACCTAAACCCATCAATCTACGTTTCAAGTCACTAGCAAACACCACTTGTAATTTATTAATGAGGAAAACATTCGGCAGCAATTCCCCTTTGTTTTCTAAATACACAATGTTGAATAAATATTTACTCAACATATGCATTCAAAAAACATTAAAGGAATTGTTACCGAACTCTTTCCTCATTAATAAATTACAAGTTATGTGTTTACTACCTAAGTGACTTCAAACGTAGAAAGACAGTCCCAAAACGGGGACTATTCAAAAATTACTCCTAACGAGTAATTTTTGAACGGGTACTAAGTCAATATCAACACATGTAATAATTTTAACATACAAAATACATGTAATAACTAGCTACTAACAACAACAAAAATTTTATTATCAAATGATTAAGACGCAGGGCGAAATTATATTAACAACAACCAAAATTTCATTATAAAAAACAATAATGGCTACTATCCTACGTCAATTAAAGACAAACAAATAATTAAGACGGAAGGCGAAATTAAATTAACAACAAAAATTTCATTAACAAAAAAAATAATGGCTACTATCCTACGTCAATTAAAGACAAACAAATGATTAAGACGGAGGGCGAAATTAAAATAAAGGTAAATATATTACCTAAGAATGAAAATAAACAAACACTTTCCGACAAGATGCGGCGGCGACAAGTAGCTAGTGGTGGTCGACGGTCGGAGGTAGCTAGTGGTGGTCGTCGGCTCTACAACAAACAACTAATAAGCAACATATAAATTAACAAAAGGAGAAAAGAGAGAGAATGAAATAGTTAATTAAACTTACCAAGGATGTGGTGGTCGGAAAGTGGTAGCCGGAGGAAGTTAGCCGGTGGTAGTAAGGTAGCCGGTGGTCGGAAATGGGGATTTAATTGATTTGGGGGTTAGGTTTTGGGGAAAAAATGAATGAAGAATGACGGAGTTCTTCGTGCGATTTTTACATAAACAGATAATTTCTGACGGAAATTCCGTCAGGTTCCCGAGATTTCGAAACACTTTCTGACGGAATTTTCGTCAGGATCGATGTTTGACTGGGCCTTAATTGACTATGCTATTATTACATACTGACGGAAAACCCGTCAGTACTCACCCATTTTTCTGACAGAATTTCCGTCAGGACCCTATGTTTGACTGGGCCTTGATTGACTATGATATTATTACATACTGACGGAAATTCCGTCAGTACTCTCCCAATTTCTGACGGAATTTCCGTCAGTACCCGTCAGTGAATTTTGCCGCCTTTGACTTAGTCAACGCGCCATTTTCGACTGACGGCTATTGACGGATAATCCGTCAGTTTTATTTATCCGTCAGTTTTCTGTCAGTAGACCGTCAGTCATAATAAATTGCTGACGGAATTTTTTTTCCGTCAGAAAAACAGTCAGTTTCCCGAGATATCGTTGTAGTGTAGTGGGGTTGTGTATTTGTGTTGTCCAAATTTAATTATATGGTAGGGTAGTGTGTTTTCTTAATTTTTGTGTTAAAGTGAAAGGGGAAGGTTATTTAGAATAGGAGGGAGTATGATAAAAGCATGTGAAATGCCAAACAATAAGCATCATGTTATGAATCGACTCGGGAACGACACCCTTAGGCAACTATATACACACTAAGGCTTGCATCTCACCGTTAGTGGTATATACTTGATAAGGTAGAGACTCGACATACAAACCAATCAATCATCCATTTCATGCAAGAATCCAACTCAATGTTCACATATGATTCAAACTTATAAACAACCATCCAAACATACGAATATAGCAACATAACTCTCACGGTAAATGGCACGCACTAGCATCATGTTGTGACAACCCTCGGGATAGCGGAAATAAAACATAACAAGCATGCAATTTATATAGCGGAAAATACGATATTTTTGAAACTTTTAAAATGCCAAAAGAAAAGTACGAGGAATGTCAAATAATTACAAGCTAAAGTATAATATACTACAAAGAGACGTAGTCTCTCAAAACGTTATCAAATATCAAAGTTGTTTAGCAAACTAGCTAAGAAACTTCTAGGGGTGAATCGTCAAGGCCAACGCCCGCTAGCTCACACCCGAACTCAAAAACAACAAGCAAAATCCACCCAAACAACCTGTTCATCCATGAAAACATGAACGCCACAGTCAGTGAGGAGTAACTCCGGGTTCTCTCAGATATATCACAAATAATATACTTAAACGGAAATACACAAGTAGAAGCATACATATATAAATATACATGTGAATTACGAGAAGGATAAATAGGCATTTCAATATATAATGATATAGGAGCATGAAGTACAAAACCGTAGTCATCAGATTATAGACAAACTCGGGTAAGACACCCTTAGGCAACTATATACTCACTAGGGCTTGCATCTCACCGTTAGCGGCATATACTTGATAAGATAGAACTCGACATATAAACTGTACGCATCAGATTATAAACAGACTCGGAGAAGATACCCTTAGGCAACCATATACTCACTAGGGCTTACATCTCACCGTTAGTAGCATATACTTGATAAGGTAGAGACTCGACAAACAAACCACGCCAAGTCATCCAACGGTCACAAATAATCAAGATATAAACATCCATCCAAACATTCAATTATAGTAACATTATCTCTCACGGTTAATGACACGCACTAGCACCATGTACATAGCAAGTATGATCAATTCTCATCCACGGGATAAACATTTCCCTGAACGCATACACGATTAACATTTCGTATATGTAGACTCATTTCCTCCCGGTAGGACGACGATAATAATACGGTCCTAATCTAAACCTGGCCAGACTCTCGGAATAAACATGTTCTGATTCGACATGCGATAAACATTTCGCATCCAAGACTCGGTCAAACACAGAAGTCGAGTACCCCAAATTCGGTCAACTTTCACGAAAGAGGCGGAAAGAGCACAAGCATCATAAACAAGCTGTACGCTACATGCAATGACACCACCTCGCAAAGATACGACATTTGACGGCCGGGTCGATCAACGCATAGCGTTCGCCTCCCAACAACGTCGTCATATCTCCACTAAAACATGCATTTAAGCATTTGGGATACATCTCCTCGTTCCGACATTCCAGTCTAACGAGCGAGGAGGTAGCCGGGGAATGAGAGTTCCTAGCACTTAACAATTAGTGCTCAAATCAAGACATATGTAAAACCGACTCAAAGTGGGACATATCAAAAACCGTCACAAAACATGTGATATAAGCGAATGGAATATCATATATTCTAAACATAAATATTTAATGCTATTACGTAAATTTATACGATAAACGAACCATTCAAACTATTATAAATGAAAGTATAAGAAAAGAATAGAAGAAGAAGTCACAGGGGGTGCCAGCCGGTCCATAGGACCGGCCGCCGGCTACCCGGCTGGCACTTCAGCATACATCGAAAACAATTGAAAATACAGGGGAGTCCCACCCGGTCAGGGGGACCGGCAACCGGCTACCCGGCTGGGACCAACACAACATCAAAATTCTCCAAAAATGTCAGCCGTAGTCCCAGCCGGTCAGCTGACCGGCGGCCAGTCGGCCGGCTGGGACCACATTCACCCGTGAATCAACATAATTCACCAATAACCATCCACAACTATCATCAATTATTATCAACTATCAACAATCATTTAACCAACACAAATTCTATAACTACACATCCAATTCCAACACATTTACTAACATCAAGCTATATTACGTATCTAATAAATGTCACTAGACATTTAGTAAACAACAACTAAAGCATATAAAACATGTATTGATATCGAGTAACCCTTCACCGTTACCTTTTTGCGTCTTCAATCGATTTCTAAGCCTTCCTCCACTAGATAGTAATCTTTGTCGGGGTCTTGAAGGTCTCCACCTATAAAAAGACAACAAAAGATGAATATAATTCACCGTTGAGAAAGACGGATAAATTGAAAATGAGAAAGACGGTAATTTTATTACCACAAAAGGTAGAGGACGATAAGAGAGGAAGATTATGATGAAAATTAGAGGATTTGAGTGAGTAATGGAAGAGTAGTGATGAATTTGAGTTGATCCATAAATGGAGTTTAGGGTTTTGGTGGCTTGAAGAGGAAGAAGGTGAGTGGAAAAGTGAGTGAGGGAGTTAGGGTTATAAAGAGGGTGAGTGGAAAAAGCCCAAAATTCGGCTTAAGGCGTAACTCACATGGAATTTCGAGTAAAGTCCGAATACGAACTCGGATTTGCTAAATTACACACGGGAAACTAAGTTCTAGACTAAATCTAGAATTACGCTGAAAAGTATCCCTATAATATTTTTAAAATACAAATAAGGTACATTTGCGGGTGTTACAATGTACAATAGCAAGACAAGTCAATGGAAGTCCACGAGATAAAGCGTTTCCCTGAATGGCATACGATAAGGCGTTTCGTATACTCATGACCTAAACAAACATGTCCACGGGGTAAGGCGTTCCCCTGAACCGTGTACGATAAGGCGTTTCGCACACACAAGACTCTAATCCTCCCGGTAGGACGACGATTATAATACAGTCCTAGTCTAAACCTGGACAGACTCTCGGGATAAGACGTTTCTCGATTCGACATGTGGTATGACGTTCCACATCCAAGACTCGATCAACACAAAGGACGTCGAGTACCCCAAATTCGGCAAGACTACACGAAAGAGGCGGAAAGAGATTTATAGTTATAGTCAAGAAAGTAGGCTACATGCAGTGACACCACCTCGCATGGATACGGCATTTGACGACCGGGTTGATCAACGCATTGCGTTCGCCTCCCAACAACGTCGTCATATCCCCACTAAAACATGCATTCAAGCATCAAGGATACACCCCATCGCTCCGACATTCCAGTCTAACGAGTACAAAGGTGTAGCCGGGAAATGAGAGTTCAAAGCACCCAACGAGTAGTGCTCAAATCATTACATAAGGCAAAACCGACTCAAGGAGGGAACACACTAAAAACCGTCACCAAACATGTGATAAAGCATAATATAAATGTGACAATGATAAAAATGAGACAATACGTGATTATATAAACATTAGACCAAGTTTAAAAAGTATAATGAATAAGAAACATAGATCTCATCTCAAAACAACAAGTTTGGAAACTAACTTATATAAGGGTCCACTTCAAACGGTTATAGCTAGAGTTCTAGACATGAAAATGCAGAAATTCTATGAGGAGGTGATAGCTTATCCTCTTACGGTTCCAACGGTAGGTCACACGCCCCAAACAGACAAGTATTAAAGGAGATATGACCATTTTACGAAAAAGGGTCGGACTGGACCCGCCCAGGTTGGACCCGACCCGTCCGGGTTAAAAGTGTCCTGCTCGGGTTTAGGGCTCAAACCCGTCCGGGTCCTATTCAAATTCGCAAGGGTTCAAGCCAAAATTCATCGAAACTTCAAGTTTAAGCCAAACAAGTTCTTATCGATTTGTAATTACCAACATAAACCATCATAAATCACCACTTAGCATAACATATGAGCATCATAACATTCCATATGACATTAAAAGAATAATTAAGTTATCATTCAAGACATAAATACAAGTTTAAGCAACAAGAAGGTAATTCATCATCAACACCACCAATTTTCCATCAAATTGGGACATACAAGATGCAATTCAACAATTAAATATATTGTAGTCATAGATCTATACTATTATCTACACAAGAACTCATCTTTCACAAGTAAATGCTACAATTAACAACTAAAACACATAAAGATATCGAGTAACCCTTCACTGTTACCTTTTTGCGTCTTGAATTTCCTTCAAGCTCTTCTTCTATTAGAAAGTAGTCTCTCTCCGGATCTTCTAAGTCTCCACCTACAAAATTTGATATAAAAGATGAAGAATTTCATTTTGGAAAAAGATGAGAAAATGAAAGTGAGAAAGATTGGATTTTTCTTACCTTAAAAGAAAGAGGGAAATAAAAGAGAAAGAATAAGCTAAAAACTAAGAGGTTTGTGTAAGGATTGAGTGAGATATGTGAAGGTTTGTGTTGTTCAACAATGGTGAGAATAAGGAGGTTAGAGTTTTGGTTTGGCGAGGATGAAGAAGTGATATGTTTGCTGAAAACTTAGAGTGGAAAAAGAATAGAATATGGGCTAAGATGAGTGACTGGAAAGTAGAAAAGGCCCAATATCCAATACAAGGCCTAGCTCACATGAAATTCCAAGTAAAATCCAAATACGGGCTCAGATTCGATAGATTAGAAACGGAATTTACCCGACTAACTAAATTCTAAGCTAAAGCCAAAATTAGATTAACTAATGATAATATAATATTATTAATTTATAACTATTAAAATCGCGGGTGTTACAAAGGGTAACCAGATTCCTTTGTGACTTTGTTGTACGCGGAGGGACGCCTGAAGCCTCATCTTGTGGGCCCGCCACTAGAGGGGACATGCACTTTTGATGGCCCGATGAGTGGCTTGACCACATTGATGACTTGTGATTTGTAGCAAGTATCGGGATGAGTTATGATTGAGATTGAGATTATGCAGGTGATTTCGTTTGACTTGATTGGTATTATTATGTGTTCACTTAATCGTATGGACTTGTCACTTATGTTTCACTGATGATTGCCTATGGATTCTCTACTCAACCATTGTGTTGACGTGAGCGCTCTTGTATCAAATCATTTTGAAAACTATCTACCATGGTCCATTTTTAAATTTTCGCCCTTATGGTGAGTATGAGTATTTACAGGTTGCTTGGAGCTCATATGATGATTGATTGGGGTTTGAGACGACGGATCGTGATGATTAGAAATCGATTCGTGCCTTGGTTGATTTTCGCCTTTAGATTATTTCAAACTTCCGCTTAAACACTTGGTCTTGAGTCTTGAACTTTTGAATATGGATTGTAATAATAACTAGATTTAAACCTTTTAATGATATTATTTCATTATTATGGTATCTTTGATTGCACAACCTCTTGAAATCTAGGGAGTGACGCCCTCGTTTACCTTTGCCGGGTAAATTGGGGTGTTACAATTGTATTAAGTATAATGTGTGTCGAATGATGGACAATAACCTAATCTTTCTGATAAAATTGGATGATTATAGGTTGATTATAGTCTGGATCCCATAATCTATTGGCATTTATAAATACACCAATTAAATGATCTAGCCGAGGATTATATGTTTAGAGTTTAACAAATTCTTATTTGTGACGGACAAATATGGTCATTTTTATCATAATATAATCATTATCTAATTACTAAGAATTTATGAATAATTACTTTGCGTCATAAAATGGTCACATTTTGCCAGTCACAAGAGAGACGAATTGAGGGTAGATATAGAAGTGCCCCATGTTGGGCCGTGCCTCGTGTCGGCCCACCGTGCTTGGAGAATAAAATGGGGCGGCTCGTGCACGGGAAAGTGGGCTTTGTGTTATGCCATCCAGTGCCGGTGCAATGAAAATGGCGGCCCAAGTACAATCTACAACCCATGGCTTGTCGTGACTTGCCTAAAAAATTCTTCTACTTTAGCCAGATTTCTTTATACTAGTTGTTGTATCGCGCGCTTCGCGCACGATACCCCTAGATATTTTAATCGTCTTAGTTTGATTACAATATTGTGCTTGCGTTGTATGGTTTATATGTGGTACCAAAGATATTAATAACTCTGGAATTTTATTTTTCCACCTTTGTGTTCTTACGAAACAAAATATTTTTCGAGCAAGTATTGTTTACTGACAAAATAAAGAGGCTTTTAAGTATATAGACGGATATATTAGCCTTAAAATTTAAACGGATCGAATACAAACCACTTGTATAGATAAGACAAGTCTTTTAACTAATAATATCTATGCATTTTCTTTTAGTCTTATTTATAAAAGTAGTATTTATTTTACTCGTCTTAAGCTTAAGACGGATAGTTTCGTCTTAAATGAAAATATGTGTTGAAAAAGTCTTTCTTAGGTATAAATGAATCGCTAACAAATTTGACCCAACATAGTGCTTACATTGTCCAGGTGGTAATATGGACAAGGGTAACAATCAGCAAACACTGTTCTTACGAATTACACCCAAACACTGATGGTCTAGCCTCTGAAGACGGCTTTTCTTTGGTCTTCTAAAAAACTTATTCACAATTTTCTACTCTTCAATCAAGAAAGCATCCTGCAAGGTACACAATCACTTAGTATCATTAAAAACCTCATCTAATATCTAATGGACTAATAAATTAAAACGCTCAAATGCCATGAGCAGAGGATATCAAGCACCAACTTCTATGAACAGCCCCACCGGAAAGTACATCGCGATATGGGTGATTCACAATACGCATGTTCGTAGATAATCTACTTATCTTATGTTCTATTGGCCTCAGGTGTGAAATATGTGAAAGTCCATATACCTTAATTAGACTCCTCTAATTAGTTACTAAATTACTTGTTAATTTAGTATTTAATGATCTATGTAACATGCATGCAAATATAAAGACATTTATATAAAAGAAGAAATTTTCTCACATTAATATGGAAATAAAAAGGGCACAACAAGAACTCCTTCTTGTTGTTATTGAGCTATTAATATGGATGAGCAAGAATAATCTCCAAATTAGAAGACCTCCTTCAAGTTGCACCAAGATGGCACCAAATAATCTACCCTTATTATTAACTAGATAATAAGATAGATATTATACTACTAATATTAGAATATATTACTACACTAGTAATACTTAGTAAATATTAGTATTTTGAGAGTTTTTTAGAGAGAAGATGAGTTTTGAGAGATGAATGAAAAATAAGCAAGAATGAACTAGTTGTAAATTGAACAACAATTGTTCTATTTATAGCCAAGAGGGCCGGCCCCTTTGATCACCAAGAGAGTGATTTTTCTTCTTATTTTATTGCCATGCAAAGTGGTGGAGTGTAGTGTTGAGTAAAATGATTTTAGGTTTACTATTCATGTCATAATCACATGTTACTTGTGAGTATGAATAAGAGCAACCATCATCACTACCCACTACACTATAACCGGCCATGTGAGGCCTAATTTGATCCATTTTGATTTTTGATATTTGTCCCACAAATACTTATTAATCATATACTTAATTATCTTGTATAATTAAGTGTTAATTTGATCATATAACAATTATATGACTCAATTAAATAAATAATATGTACTTAACATTTTAAGTAATATTTTACCATTATATCAATATATAATGGGTCCCACAATGCGTAGTTAATTTATTTTACAACTCCTTGTAAATATAATTAACTAATTACCTCTATCTCAAAACCTCAACTAATTTAGTAATTTAACGATTAATTACCAAGTTAAATCTTATTTAATCATATTAAAATAAGATATAAATTTATTAGTCAATTATCGCATAATTGAAAAATAAACATAATCGAATTTAAGTTCTTAACTCAATTTCTAACAATTAACTCTCGTACATATTGAATATATGTAATGGACTAATTAACCGTATCATATACAAATAATTAGTTACTATTTGGATTTCATCCTTTAGGTGTGACCGAAAGGGATCAGTTGATCACTGCCGTCATACGACAATAACGTCAAACTCTAGTCAGCCAACCGTTATTAGTCAGCCAACCGTTATTGATTTACGTTAATCAACTGACTAATCATATATATAGTCAATAAATATCCCAATTATATTCCTTAAATGAGATTTATTATGTGGCACACTATTGTGGAGGACACCTACTCCAACAATATGTTCACAAGTTACATGCAACCAAACATAAGCGACATCCAAACAAAAATTAATGATAATCAAAGACTTTTGAATGTTTAATTTTTTCACAAATAAGAAATCTATTATTTGGTTAGCAAAATGGAGGTGGAGTCCACTTCCCTATTACAAGACAAATTATTTTCTCTTTCAACAAAGGGAAGATTTGGAGGGAAAATCATCTCCTTCATTCTCCCTCCCCTTTCCCTTTCCCTTTTTCCTCCTCCCTTCCCCCCTTTCCCTCTTAATTCAGTATCCTAACAAGACCTTATGAAAAACTTTAGTAATTACAAACCTTTCCAACTTCCTCCATCTCAGTCATTTAATTACCAAAGGAATATTTTAACCAAAGGTAATCATGATTCGGAAGGAGAGAGTATTTAAAAACCCATCTCCAACCAATTGCCTTGACCTCTTCTTTTCCATCTCCCTTCTACCTACATCAGCTACCCAACAACGATGCTCCCATCTACTACCTGTGTAGTCACTCTTTCAACCCTTCACCAGCTTTGAATTAACATTTTCAGCCACCTCTATATAGCCAATGCCAACCTTCCACCCTCCAATCCTTACGATCTCCATTTACAGCTCACCCCGCCATCCTCCTCTATTTTCGTCAAGACTTTCATAGCTAACAAAAATTATGTATTATTGTTGACTTCCATTTCTACCAAACCTTCCTTCCCTCTTCCACGAGACCGACTATAAAATCCATTACCCTTCAGCAGCTGTCCCATACAAACCACTATACGGACAAAATGGAGGAACCAGTACAGACCCTTGCTGGAAAAGTAGACTTAAAACAATGCACGAAGCATCTTTTCAATCCAATCTCTATTCTCTAGTATGAAATTTGTTAGCACATGCATATATTGACATTCAATGATCACTGAAGATAAGTGAACTTTAAACAATGGCATTGTTAGAAGAATGCAGTACAAAGAGATAACATACCCCTCGAATCCTTTTTTTAGTGAAAGAGCGGAATTGCATCTCTACTCCAAGTGTAAGATAATTATCACAAGAAACACCATATTGGTCTTGCCAATATATATCCATATTTCTAAATCAATCTACATAAGAAAAAAGATATGGACTTCATTTCATGGATTATACAGAAAAGATTTAATGACATCGGAAGTTAATTTCATTTATTGCACAAACAAGAAGGAACTGGTTATGGTCAAGTTTAGGTCACTATGGTAATCCTTGTAATAAGACCTAGTCTGTTAACGGCAAGAAGATGTTGACATATCGACTGAAAAATAATATACAAATGAGAAATTAGTTACCATTAATCTTTTTCATCCCTCCCCATCGTAGTTGATACCTTTGCATTTTGATTCTCTTTCTTTTCTTCAATCATTGTCTTTTGCTCTTCGACGCAACTACGGGTTAGGGTAAAATTTGCATAAGACAAGCTTAATAACATTGGATGCTTAGAAGTGATAAAAATTTAGCTATAATAGTGTATTTTGTACGAGACCTACCGTCCCTCATGTGAGAGCAAGTCAAATCATTAAATATTCATTTTTAGTTTTATAGTAAGTGGTTCTGTCATAAATTATTTACAATAGAAAATATGATACCAACATAAATGTATGATACATTTTCTCATGTAAGACCGTAACCTTATATTCCTCAGTTAATGATTAAGCTGGACATGACAATTACTCGATTAAACTAAAGAAAATCACATGAAGACAAAACACTTACTCTGAAAATTCACAATCAAAGACATTTGAATTGAAGTTTGCACATTATTTAAGTTTATCACAAAAACTAAAAGAAATAGCAAACTAAATTGAATTATGTGAAATTGTGAACAAGGCTATTCGAATACAAATCCAAAAGTAGATCTCAAATATTATGTTAGTCCATAGCACATCAAAATTTGCAATTAAACATCGATCAAGCATGAAAGCACCACAAGGCAAGATAATGCGTTGAATACTTAAATCATCGTAAGCTTTCTTTAAGCAATTACTATGTCAAATATCTGGTAAGGCATTAATCCAGAAATACAAAGTATCAATTATTGTCTCACATACGATTGTCTCATGTAAGTTTCATCCAAAGATTCAAAATAAACATTTTAGTTCCTTAAACTTAATACACATTTTGAAACCTTAAAACCTCACTCTGTCATACTAAAATTTTTGTGAGGCGACTTTACCCAGAACTTGCTAAAAACTTGGTGACCAGGTGCCAAGAAAGCCAAAAAGGCTTACTTACTATAACTTAAGAGCTTCATATAGTTACTTATACCACTTTTAGGCATGGTTTCGTATATGAGAGTCAACCCCTGGTGTTTTTTTGTACACAAGCCATCGATATCATCACCTTGGTACCCCCATAGAAAAAGAAAAGGCAAATATCACGGCACAATAAATGATGAATTAAAGTCCATGAATTATAGAAACTTCAACGAAGATGTTGCATAATAAACGAAGTTAGTACATACTACTTATCAGCCACTTCAAAATATATTCATTTAAATTACAACAAACACATGACCAAAACTTCAGATGGGCCTTACAGTAAAAAGGTTTCATCATGGAGGCAGTGTTATAAGTATGAACAGGAGGCCAATTGCAACTCAACACCTACACTATCATGTGTTCATCGCTTTATGGTCTATCGCCGTTAGCCAGGATCACCATGCTCTCGTGTGTAATTATTTCAAGTCCTTACAATCAAAACATGCTCGCTAGGTAACTTTCTTTCTCAGTGTATACTTATTCAGTTATTTGTGACTTCGTGTAAGTCAAGGTGCTATATTATCCAATAAGATTAAGTCCATTGACAGTGTCATAAATCTATATTCAAAGGCTTGACATTAGTGTTTTTCTTAGTGGAATAGCTTCTTCAACATAAAGTTATAACACAAGACCATGACACCTGCATTGTGGAGGAATAATATTCCTTGGCCACCACTGCCATCCCTTTACAAAGTTGTATGGGCATCTTTCCCATGTGAAGGACATGAATTGTTAGTGATTGTTGATCTGCACCATTCATCTGGGTGGTAACTAACTGTACAATACAAGTAACTAAGTTTAAAACAGCAATATTTAAAATAGTATTTGAGTTGGTGTTGCGACTGTTGTGTGTAATTGGTGTTCCTTCTCACTATTTACATTATGAGTTTCTGTTCACTTATATTCAGCGACTTCACCTCAGCCTTCTTTTCATTTCTTTCTTTTTGCTCCACTCTATCCTAAATCCTGAATTCCTCACTCTGCTTTCTCTTGTTGTTCCTTTATTTACCTGTGGTTAGCCTCTAATTTTTTTTTTTCATATACCAGGCTTCTGTCTTTTCTTCAAATGACCTCCTACACTGTTTCTTTCGGACTCTTCATACGGTTAACCTCATCTTCCCTTTTGTGTCCCTTTTTTATTTATTATTTATTTATTTACTTATTTGTCTCCTCTCTTTATGTCTATTAAATGGTTCTTTAAAATGATCCATGTTGTAAAATAACTAATAACATACCAACAATAATCCAAAAAGTAAAGAATCCGCAACAAAAGATAATGGTGGTAACTTACATTATTTCAAGCAAGTCAATTTCTCTCCTTCGTTTCCAATTCAAGTCCAGCTCCAATAGAATCATCCATGTGGGCCTTTCAGCTCCAATTTTAAGGTCAATCAGCTACATAAGGAGAAGCACAAAAATGCTCAGGGGAGAGACCAACAACACACTCAAGCTATGTTAAAGAGACCATTTTCATCATTCACTTCATTGTAAGGCAAGTACTAAAAAGCAAATACTAAAGTTATAATAATCTTTAGTAGACTCGTCTTTCTCTGATACAGCAATTACTCCAGATCTACACAAATTTGATACAAAGTTATAATAATCTTTCAATCAAATAAGAACTACCCATTTCATAAAGTTTTGTACTCATTTAAAATACCAAGATGTTGTGTTTGGAGGCGATCTCCAAGACTCCAACAAGGAATTGCCATCCTCATTTAAACAATAGTAACTCGTGAATCGTTTAAAAACCAAAAATAGAAACGATACATATGAATAACAATCATCCACGGTGATCATTAGATGTTTCTTACATCGATTGTAAAAAAAAAAATATAAATGAGAAAGAAAAACTTAAGTTTCATCAAATAAAATCATTAAAATGTTACTCATACTCCTGTTAGTCTAAGAGGAAGACCACACATGACCACTAAAATGGCAGCTAATTCTCAGTATATGAGTAGATAAAGGGGGTACCTATAAATTTTAGGTACAAAATATACAAACAGAAAATCAGCTACACACTCCATATGCTAGAGAAACAAAAGTTGTTACCGGCTTATGATCACAATATGAAGTTGGCGATCTAAGTGCACCATAGATTATAAAAACAAAACTACATAAATTGTAATCAGTATAGTTTATTCACAAAACATACTAATGACACAATGCCAACAAAGTTATACTCCTATTTCAGTATCTCATTATTTAATAAATATATTAGCAAGTGATTCAAAATAAACCTCAGTAAACAAAGATAATAAGATATACTTTGTACCTTATTATTTCCAGTAACACCACCACATATGTGAGAAACGACACTGAAAAATGTCGTAAAGCGAGCCATTTGCTCGTATGTAACTCCATCTCTCAAAACGTTGTGCTTCCGAGTTTTACCTACAAACCAAAAGTGTCACAAAATCAAGCCCACAAGTTAAATGTATGAACATTATTCTCCATTCGTTTTATAGAAAATTAGAGTCTATAAGTGAAACAGTTTGGCTGACCAACCCATGCTTACAAAGTTCATCTAACTTGTTAGATGATACGACAAATGCCTCATCAATTCAGAGTAAGACAAAAAGAAGCATGGTCTAGAACTTGAAAGATCAAAATAAACATATAAGAATATGGCTAAGTCATAGAGTGATTATTAAAAAGGTAAATCATGATATTGAGTCGTAAGCTATGTGTAATGATACTGCAAGAGGTCAGTCAAGTGAGGGACAATTTCCATCACAAAATCAACATCATCCAAAGAGAGCTTTTTGCACATATTTTCCTGAGCCCTAATCGGAAAAAGTCATGGCACGATAGCACTGCAATAAGCGCATCAGTTCTCAAACAAGCAGTGCGGTGCTGTTTCGTTATCAAGAACAAATGCCTAACTTAAACAACCAGATAAAACACGACTAATCAAGTTAACAAGAACAAAATGGGAATATGATAAGTGAATATTTGTATGGTTTTAACCCCCGATTTAGCTCGGTTTTGTATGTCATTTGTGCTTTGTTAAGCCACTTTATGAGCTAATATCGTCTTCTAGGCGAATTCCTATGTTCTAACCTGTTTTGTAGGGAAAGTGACGTTTCTACGCCCTTTTTCTATATTCCCGCGCATTTGCCTAGAACCCGACGATTTGAAGAAGCAAGCTTGACCAAGTGAAAGGCATTTCAAGAAGGTTCACTAATTCGAAAGAGAGAAGAAGCAAAGACAGTTTCGTAGTTGTCGGAAGATCAATCAATTAGGCGGAAGAATTCATCGCTTTGCATCAAACCCTATCAACAAACCCGATTAAAGAGGTCAAGTGGGATGATAGAAGTCAAGTCAAAGCAAAGGGAGATGAAACGTTAGTCAAAAGAACCCAGAGTGCAACTTACCCGATCGGGTAAGTGTGTACCCGATCGGGTATCTCTGCTGATCCGCACAAATTGCTTCAACTTCTCTTTTTTGTCCTATATGTTCAATGCTTGACCCCTTCCCCACGAAACCCTAATGCTATATAAAGAGAGCTCCAGCCCCTCTTCTCAACACAACTCATATCAATCTCACACACAACATCTCTTCTCTTCTTACATTTTCTCTTTAGTTTAGTCTTTCTAGTTTAGATCATTTTCTTCTTTTGTCTTTAGTTCTTAGTTTATTTCTGTCCATTTCACATCAAAACTTTAGCTTAGATTAATAAGAGTTTCAATCTTTGTAATCTACTTTGTTGGGTTCAAGCGTTGTAATTCAAGGATCGATTATTATGTGCAAGGATTTTCTATTATTGTTGTCATTATCGTCATTGATCGTCATATAGGTATTTCTACTTTATCCTTTGTTTAATGTCCTTTATTGTTTTCCATTTGATTGTTAATTTCTTTACATATTATCTTAGATTCATTTTCATGTTGTTATAATCGTCATTTCACTTCCTAGATTGTCAATTAGCGTCGTTATTATCGCCACATAGAGAGTCTTATAATATTGTCCAAATCAAATAAACATGTCTATCCTAGTTCTTGTTAATATCATCTTAGATTTAAACATTATCATGAGTAAGTAGTCACCTTTCTAGGGTGTAGGGTAGCCATGTTAGAATGATTAAAAGATGATAATTGGATAAAGAAATTATGCCTTTAAAACGTTGTGTCTATGCATGTTTGGATTGTAACGATAGTTAACGACTTCTGGCCGGAAATCATCGACTAAAATGGAATTCTTTTCCAAGGTAGAGATACGCGAATTGAATAGACAAAGCATGACATGGTGGATTAAGACCTACTAAATCGCCTAAAAGCCTGCTAGACCATCTGATCTATGATTGTAATGAACACATCATTCTTACGAACTCACAATGAATTATTTGCATATTCCAAATCCAATTTCATCAATATGTCAATCTACATGTGTGAACCTACTTCCCTAGATGCTTTTCATCACTTGCTTTATTGTTTTCATTTGTTTTTATTTTGTTTTCATTTATGCTTTATATTAGTTTAGATATCAAAATCCCAAAACCCAGATATTCGTTAGATAAAACCCAATTGCGAGACATTTCACATCCTATAGGAAACACCATTTCCCTGAGAATCGACCCCTACTTCCCTAATTACATTAATTTGTTATTAGCCTAGTCTGGGTAAATTATCTTTGTATCAGGCTCGCGACAAGCACGATCAGAATACAAAGATAGAACTAAGTGAAACAAAGACAATCAACAAAAACTTAAACCTGAAATACAAATAAATAAATAAAAAGTGATGATATATATACAAGATTGCATTTTTATTTGCAAAATAATAGTATTAGAAATTACAAAGGGCTAGATCCTTTTCAATAAAACATTTTTCCCGAAAATAAAAACGAAATTAAGAGAATAAAAGATTAATGTTGATCTCATCAAAGAGACAAGATGAAACCCTAATTCAACAAATAGGAAGAAAAATGTAAAGGCGAACAACATACCTGGAGATTATGGAGCTAGAAATAAATCAGAGAAAGGTTCAAGATTCTTACCTCATCATCTTGTTTGTTTACGCCTCCTTTGCAGAAATCCTTGGTGGTGGTGGTTTAGGGTTGTTGTTCTATTTCTTCCAAATCTTCTCCTCTTGTTGTTGTTGTTGTTGTTGTTGTTGTTGTTGTTGTTGTTGTCGTCGTATTTCTTACCAATAACCTAATACGATGACACCAAACATAAACCCTAATATAAGAGATTATCATCATCATAGACAAAGGAACAAACTAATAAAATTAGAAAATAAACCTGATGATAATGGATTGGGGACATTGAAAAGAGGAGCCTAACTTAGGATGGACACTAACATGGAATCAAATCAGAGAATCAGAGAAAGGGGGAAAAGTAAATTGAACAAACCTGATGATAATGGATTGTGGCCAAACGATGATGTAGAAAAGAGAGAAATTGGAGGTAATGGCTTGGGAAGAGATGAGTTCTGAGACTGGAGAAAGGATTACAACTGAGAAAAGGAGAGAGCAGAAGAAATAATGAAAAGGCAAGTAATACTTTGGCTAGTGATATGAGATGCAGGGCAAAAATGTATGGCTAGAAATGAATAAGGTGAAACGACCAGATATATCCCAAGCTGGACCAAAACGCATCACTTGACACTGTTCATTATGAACAGTGTTTGCCCTTAGACATATTTATATTTACTAGTTGTTGTACGGCGCGCTTCGCGCACCGTACCCCAAGATATTTTTTATTAATGTATTATTATTACTCCTTTAAACCGCGGTCACGAAAGTCGTTATAAGAAACATGCGCAATTGAGACCATCTTTTTTTGTGGCCGTTTCTAAAAAAGGGTCAAAACGCAATTTTGGACTGACAATCATTCCCAAAATTTTGTTGGGGTGAAGGTTGAATCCACAATAATCAAGGATGTAATTGATCTTTTACAAACCCAAGATTTGTTCTTTTGAGTGATATAATTGGAGTAAAAACACAAGAAAGCCCATAACCTTTATCATATGATAAAGCTACATACAAACCAATTAATCCTCCAACTAAAAGACGTGAAATTTGTTAGCCCAAAATTTTGTAGCCACCATTCTTTATTCTCTTTCTCCCATTTATTCATGGCTTCGACATCAACTTCATCATCCTCGTCTCTCTTACGTACTACGTTTAGCCTGCAACATACCTTGATCTTGGTGGGCACAGTGACCAGTACTTCTACATTTTAGATACATATGAATAATCCCAAGTCTCTTCTTCTTCTTCTTCTTCTTCTTCTTCTTCTTCTTCTTCTTCTTCTTCTTCTCTTTACAATAAACATAACAGGGGGTATGCAAAGGTTTTCTGGTTACGGAAGAGGTGATAAACAAAAGAGAAGTTAATTGATTTTGCACTCTTTGAAGTAATCAGCACTCTAGGAATGAAGTTAATGCATTGGAATGAGATCTTTTCGGTTTTGTTCAGATACTCGTACATTTTCCCTTCCTCTCTCTCTTCTTTTTCCTCCCCCTATATTTTACCCTCCATATCCTTATAATCTTTCTCTCTTTCCTTCCAAAGTCTTTTATCCAAATATGCCTTTTATATTCATTGCAAATGAGTGAAGAAATCGGTATGGCTTATATAATGGGAAAAATATCTGTAAGTTTGCATATCATTGAGCAGTTGGGCTTGGATAACTCCTAGTGACCAATTCCTATTCCGCCGGTGAAATAACTTTTATGGATGAAAGAAGTTGTTGTAGTTAAGTACCGCTGGAACAAATTATTAAACTATCTAAAGTTGGAGAGGCTTCTAACTTTATACTTTTAATTTGTACTCGTATTGAATAAGAGAGATGCATACCCCTTTATTTTTGCAATATCTCAGTAGTGCAGTGCAAACCATTTCTGTAATTCATCCTGATTATGATGTTTCTACCACTTAACCTAACGGAAACAGATTAACGTAAGTGAGAGGGAAAGAATCAAACAGACTATAATATAATATACCCATTGTAATAAACCAAGAACACTACCTAAACACACTCAACGACGGACACACTACGTCAAAAACCTGGAAGCCGAGTAGAAGAAAGACAATAATTCGCAGGTAATTATCATAGCAGTTTCTGTCTTTCTAGCTTCATCAAATTATGTTATCTACATTATCAAAGCATCAACATAATTCTCTGGAGCACTCGCCTCTATCTCGACAGAAAGTGACGAAGCATTTTTCGTAGATTAGAAAGTGATGATGCATTACTCAACTCTATCATAGCTAGAGTTCTCCAGCATATAGCAATGCATAAATCTACCCATCTCACATGTTACTAACATCACAAGGTTTCTACTGACATAAATATCATAAGACTTGAGCGAGTTAACGCAAGATATATTTTTTTGAAGTCGTACTAAAAATTATAAGATTTGAGCGAGTTAGCCACAAGGCACACCTCAAACCAGATATGAAGTCACCAGAACTGTACGTGAAAAACATTAGTCTTCTGGAAAGCATCTCAAGTTTATACAATGTGAGGCTAACCCATTTAACTATAAACCTTACCCACCCACATACTTGCTAGCTTGCTAACTTGCATCTACCTCGCTCAATTCTCCTATGGATCGGTATGATGAATTCATGACAAGAATTTTTTATCTGAACAAAATGATTTGGCCCTCTATCTATATGCACTCGTTGGTGATAAACTAATAATAGCTATTGCACTTACTTCTTAAAAATGTACGGAGTATTATTATGTTGTTCACTGCCATGATCTTGTACTAAAAGACATAATCAATACTTCCCTACAACATGACATCTCACAATCACTAAATCACATGTATTTACCAAACATAAAACAATTTCTCAATGTTTGAAGACTTAAAAATCGCTCAGTTACCTAAAATCCTAAAACGAATAGGCATTGAGTTAGTGACATTAAAAACATAGAGAGCTATTATCTTCAATTATCATTATATGTTTTGTCAAACCACATATACAAGAACAATTTCAAAATTCGCCCGTGAAATATACCTCATGGTCTGCCAAAATGTGGGGTCCATTAATTTGCCAAGCACGCGAGAATATAGAGATAATAAAGTTCTAAAGCTTTTTTATCTAGCTCTAATACATCCCCCAAAAAAAAATACTGTCATAATTTTACCAAATTAATACTAATAGGCAATCCTACCACACCTCGCCTCACTTCTAGGCCCAACATCTATAATTCACGGTGGTGTCGGCTATACGCTTATTTTCATCGTTAGGGCTTTAGAACCATAAGAAGGCCCTAACCAAATACTGGTCTTAGAGTAAGTACACTTGATACTTGATAGAGTTGGAGCTAAACATACTAATAAGCAAGCCCTAACTGCTCTTAAAGCGTTCGAGACTCAACCCACCACTAACACCTTAAGATTTGAGGAGAAACTCTCATAGTTCCTATAAATCGACCAGTTGAACCCTTGGTAACGGACCCCCATGTCTATAGAAATGCGCTAGAGGCAATGATCTATATATGGCCAAAGTGCTAACCATGATTATAACTAAAAACACCTTCAATAGGAATCAAAAACTTAGTTTTTTAAGGGAAAAACCATATCAGATACAGTGAGTAATTTATACGTATATAAGTTATCTTTGATGTATGTCACTCATTCCACATGCCCTCAAGTAACTCGTCTTGTAAATATTATCTCTAAAAGCCTACGCTTGTGCACCCTGACCAACAACGGGCAAAAACATAAAAAAAAAAAAAAGATTGATAGAATTACTTATTCTACCTTTGATACCAGATATATCTAATTATCATAGCCTCATGGGCACAAGCACAACTCCCCTCCATCTATTGACCAACTACTCTAATTTTTTATTCTAAGATCTTATTAAAGGCCAAAAATGTAGTACTACACTATCAAACAAGATCGGACCTTTTTCCAAAAAAATGTAGATCGATACACCAGACCACATGCAAGGAGCCAAGTATCTGCCAAACCAGTTCCCGACAATACATACTGAACTCCTACAATAAAAAAATATTAATAATTCCACAGTCAAAATCTAATAGGATTTGTCTACTATATTTCACACTACCGACGCTCAATAAAGAACCATGATAGTTCTATACAAATGCCCACAATTCAATAACCACAATTTCATATGGCTCGTTATCTAAATTCCGCAAGTCATACACCTGGTAAAAGGTCAAGATATGCCCATACAATTCATCCAACTCTTGCCTCTCAAAATATATAACCCAGCTTCCGTGCACTGATTTACTAAGACAACCTAAACCAAAGAGTTAGCTGGTAACCCCTTGAACAGTTAATCGAGGCCATTTCTCCAAACTTTTTTCCATCAAAAGAGTTTGCATCCAATAACATTTATAAACTGTAAAAGCAGTGGAAATAACATCCTTCAAACTTTTATACATTGGTAAGTGCCCTTGTAAAGGTCACCTCTCAACATGAACCACAAGTTGCACAACTTCAACTCTAGCCATTTCCTAAACTCGATGCATTAAGTAACTCTAACATATGCTCATAAAGCACATGAAGGAGCTGATTATTGGAAATTTGAAACTTTCAAACATTACACTCCCTAAAGACAGTGACCAGCTAATTAACATAACTCATTCACATCAAGATTGAAAAAACACTTGGTCACTTACCAAACCTAAAGACTTATAAAATGTAATAACACACTTGGTCAGTTAATTGAGCACTACTGAAGCATCATGAAAGTTAGGGTAAGATAAGCACTGCACTAATTGAATGCTTTAAGGTCCCACAACTATAGGCTAAATTTTCATTTTCGACACAAGGGCTACCAGTTACAAATCACGATATTGTTAATTACATTAATTAACTTTAGATTTTGGAGGATGTCAAAATATGAGTTCACAAATTCAGTTATCTCTGTTTTTGAAAGCTTTTATATTTGGTCTTCTTGAATTATGTTTGTACAACCTCATTTCGTAGCCTCCATATCTAAATGTTAAACTATAAAACTTAAAGATTAGGAGACTAAACATGGCAAACGCCCTCATTTCGTAGCCTCCATATCTAAATGTTAAACTATAAAACTAAAAGATTAGGAGACTAAACATGGCAAACGCCAATCAGCCCAGAGACTCATTCCAAATGAGAAGTACTAGTACGTTCCTAATCTTTCACTTTATATGTTATGTCAACTGATAAGAGGGGGAAGGAAAATTTAGAGGAGGTCATTTTAATATAAATGCAATAATACATGAAATATCAGTAAACTATGACATGACAATTATAAGGAAGCATCAAAATAATAGAAAAACAATGAAATCCCTTTATATCCCTTAATCCAGACAAGCACTTCGGAGAAATGTTGCCACAAGGGCAGCTTTCATGCAGATAGGATTTGACCTTGGCCACGATTATAAATGTCTAATGACTTCATCAGCTATTTACAACCGTGTTTACATATAGTAAGGGCAAAGGACTACTTATTTAATAGATTTTAATTATGTATAACCCCGTCGAAGATTAACAAAACTTAAAAGTTGTAAGCTAGACCCAATGTTGCTTAGAAAATCAACACTTGTGGAACTACAACTTACCACCCAAAAAAAAACAGAATGTCACTTACATCTTCAGCAAGGACAGCAACCTCAACATGATAAAAGGAGAAATAAATTTTGATTTTTCAGAACTTGGAACCAAAAAGAGGTGGAATGCAACCCCAGAACAAAACTATTAAACCGTAGCATCAAGAAGTTGCTCATGAAGCCGACAATTAGCAATATATACTTAACAGAACGTAATATCATCTATAAACAAGAACGGCCAAAACTCGTTGAATTTTAACAACTGAATATATAAAAAGGGAAAATTGACCCTACCAACCTAAATCATGGGAACATGGATACTAACTTCCAATATAATTTTGGTATAACTAAAATTTAATCAGCCAAAAAATTCTTAAGCAATAAACTTCAGCCGCCATAACTCATATAAAATAGTTAACAGAAAAAAAAAAGAAGGAGAATTTAATACATGGTTTAAGAAATAATTCACAAACCTTGGCATCAATTGATTGAAAGTTGTTCCTTTTATAGACCACATAATAATGTCATCTCGAGTAACAGCAAATCCCAACCGCCAAAATTACTCTCAAGAACGATCCACTAAATCATTTTAAAGAAAATAAAAAAAATAATTCAGATACAAGAAACCTGTGAAATCTGAAACGTTTGAATGCATGGTCACATGTTTAGAGTTTGACAAACTCTAAATTAGAAATAGCTACTAAAATTCACAGAGCTCTTGTCCAAGGCTGGGGTACCTTTCTGCACATACCGCCAAATCGTACCGACTTAGGCATGGAAAATTGAATTGGTTCATCACGTGTGTCGTGCCCTGTTTTTAGATGGTGTTGTGACCAGTATGCCAGCCCATGCTATACCCAGGTGGCCGGGTCACACCATCAGGGGCCGCGAACTGGGTTGTCATAGATGCATGTTTTCAAGATAATAACAGTTGTGAATTGTTATAAAAGCTTGTAATATTTGTACTATGCTTAACTTATTTCAAAGTTAAAACAATTAAATCCACAACCTGCAACTTATTGCTAGATAAGTATTCTACACTCATCTAGCTCCATGTAATTCCTTCAAAAGGTATGATTTCTGTTTGGTTCTACCTATCAACAAGCTCCCAATAGTTTAAGACTGTTGTCACTCAACATTCAGAAGAAGGTTATGGCATTACTAATACATTTATTCTGTAATCAACTGTCATGATTTTCATTATGGTCTCCTACTGAATAAATTAAATCAACTGTGCACCTGAATCACAACGACGATTTTACACCTGGTCCTATGACTCCTGTCTCCCCTAAGTGCATTTGCTGAGTCTTTTTCTCTTGATAGGGTGATCATTAGCTATTGTTTTAAATTCATGCTAGGGGTAGCAAAGAAGTATTGTACAAACCAAACAAACACATGAGGTGGACGATATATGAAGAATGTAACCAACAGCACCATATATGCAAATCTTAGGTTAACAAATGCTCAAGTAAATCTTAAAAAGGGATACACACGGCGCATGAGATAAGTATCCTAAAATTTGAAACTTGTGTATAGGCTATTATGAGTTATTTAACCAATTTCAGGGAACTTAACTCAGGAGAGATGAAAGTGGTAAAGGTGAAATTGTAGTCACTTAATAATTCGTGTATAGAAGATCTACTAACATTATTCAGTTATTGACGATAAAATAACTATCAAAGAAATATCTAATAGTCATAATTAACTTGTGAACTGAACACTCACAAACTGAAAAATAAAGATGTCATTACACACCTGATCTGAGCACCTCTGAGTTAAGATCCTAACAAAGATAAAAGTAAAAGGTCGTTGACAACGTCAAATATTGTCGTGTCTAGTAGTAATTTTTAGAGTCTTTCGTTTTACTTTTTACGGGTCATTAGCTATGTTTTATGTTAATTTTAGTTTTTGTAATAATGTTAGTATTTAGTTTTTTAAAGTCAATTTGGAGAGTCAAACCCCGAAAGTCAATAAAAGTCAAACCCGAAAACCCGAGACCCAAAAACCCGGAACTTGAAGTGGGCTAGCAAGGAATCATCAAGGTTTGAAGACCAAGCCCAATGGGTCAATGGAAGTCAAGGTGGGGACAATATCCATGGGTTCAACGAAAGTCAAGAAGGAAAAACAAGGCAAAAATCTGGCAGCGTTCGACGCAGCCTGCGTCGTCACGACGCAGCCTGCGTCGTAGGACGCAGCCTGCGTCATCTCTCAGCACGGGTTTTTCTCATTTTCTCGTCTTGTCTTTTGGAAGCCCACCTTTCAAGGCCCCTAGGTTTGCGGACCAAGGGTATAAAAGAAGATTTCTGAAGAGAGGCAAGGGCATCAAACATTCAATATACAACTTCATATTTTCCCTAGCATTTTCTCTACTTTTGTTCTTCAAGTTTAGCTTTTGTAATGGGTTTTTGCATAGAAATGGGTTGTAATATGAAGACTATGGGTAGCTAATCTTCTTTTGCTTAGTGTAATTTGAACAAGTTCTTCCCTTTTAGCATTGTAAGGCCTTTTAATCTTTCCTTCTCTATTTAATTCCATTTTCCTATGTTTGAATTTCATTGTTGAATGAATTGTTGTTAAGACTAACCATCTTAGTAATTGTTTGTTTGATTAAATGGCTTTGTCTTGATGAATTTGGTTGATTTGTCTTGATATTTGTTGAAGCAACTTGAAAGTTTGTAACTTTGGTTTAAAAGTTGGAACCTTTTTAGTGGAATTTGGATTATTGTGTATTTAGGACATGGTTTAATGTTTTATTACATGATTCTAGCATGCTTCGTTGGTTTTGTGCTTAAAGCTTGCATCTTTATTTATGCTTATGTTTTAATAAGTATGGGTTTAGTTGTATTGAGTCATTTATGGATGGTTTAATTCATTGGTGGCTCGTTTTTAGAAGTTTGTAGTAGATAATTAGAGAAAGGAAGGAAAGGAGGGATCTTTACTTTGTAAATTGTGGGGGAACTTGGGATAATTGCACTAAGTTATTTATCCATATTTGAATCTTTGAGTATTTAGTTGTTGTTAGTAATTTTAGATTTGATTATCAATTCTCATGAAAAACTTTCTCCATTTGTGTTTTTCCTACATGTTTTCCATTGTGAATATCATAGTTTGTAAGTAATTCAAGTCTTTGTTTCAATTAGTGTTTTAATTTGTGGTTAGATTAATTAATTTGTTTAATCGGTTTTTAGCAAGAGTCTAGATTAGATCTTTAGCATTCATCGCCTTCCTTTGGGTTCGATCCTTGTCTTACCCTTACTACCCTTTTTACTTAGGTTGGTTTGAGTCTAGATTTGGCTTTATAAATTGTTATTTGATTTAGCTAATTTGCGGATTTAACGACACCGTATAAAAAGCATCGTCAAATTTGGCGCCGTTGCCGGGGAAGGCAATTTATCTAAATATCAAATTGAACTCTTGTTAGTGTCATATTTTGTTTAGATTGTTTTTCAAATATTTCTTTTTGTATTGTTTGTAGGTTACTTGGTGTTGAAGTTACTAATTGTGTTCTTGAAGTGTTTTAGAGTTTATGCCTAGGTCACAAGAGGGACTTGGTGACCAAGACATTGACACGGCTTCTAGTAGCATTTCCAATTGGTTGTTTTCGAATCCCCTCTATAGGAGACCCTTTTGGAGGGAGCCTAGTGAAGAGGAGTTTGAGAACAATATTTTTCAAGAACCACAAGAACAAGTGTTTGTGTCACCACCTAGATCACCACCTAGGAGACCACCACCCTTGAACATCATCTACCCACCCGAAATGGAAGATAATAGAACTATTGGTGAGATCCGGGCAAGAAACTATGAAGAGCAACCGTTGTGTATCGCATACCCTCCCATGGGGGATGTAAATTTCGAGCTAAAGGGGTTCTTTGTTCATAATTTGCCAAGATTTCATGGAATGGTGGGGAATGATCCCAATAGGCACTTGGCCGAATTTCACATGATATGCCAAGGGGCCATCCCTCAAGGAGTGACCGAAGACCAATTTAAACTTAGGGCATTTCCATTCTCTCTACAAGATGCCGCTAAGGAATGGTTATTTTGTCTTCCGGCCCATTCCGTCAATACTTGGGTGGGTTTGAAGAAGAAATTTCTTGAGAAATACTACCCGGATTCGAGGCATAACCACTCAAAGAAGCTCATCACTAACATTGAGCAAGACATGGGGGAAACTCTCTATGACTATTGGGAGCGATTCAAAAGCCTCGTGGCAAGGTGCCCGTATCATGGAATGTCGGGTGACGATCTATTGACGGCCTTCAATGAAGGATTATGCCAAAATGACCAACGGATGATTATAGCTGCCACCGGAGGTGGCATTGATACACTTAATGTGGCCGAGGCCAACAACATTATTGAGAAGTTGGCTATGAACACAAGAAGCTACGGGAGGAAGAATGAAAGGGGAGGAAGCTCTAGAAATGTTTCTTCCATGGAAGATTCTCATGCCTCTCAAAATCACAAACTCATGCAAGAGATGGGTGAACTCAAAAGCTTGGTATCCAACTTGGTTGTAAACAAAAGTAGCTCATTTTCTCAACACCCCGAATCACTTGAATGTTCTTATTGTGGAGGTGACCATGCTACAAATACATGTTACATCATGATTGAGCAAGGAGCCACCATGGAGAGTGTCAATGCCATGGGGTATGGGAACTACAATGCTAGAAACCCAAGTGGTGGAGGAATGTATAACCAAGTGGGAAATCGTGATCTTTTGGGGTGGGGAGGAGACAAATCAAAGAGTTTTGAAAATGGCCAATTCAACCACTTGAGAGCCCAAAATCCAACCCAAAACCGAAACACCAATTTCAACCAAAATCCCCAAAGAAATTTCAACAACCCAAGACCCAACAACTCAAATTTTCCAAGTAATTCTCAATCCCAAAGACAACCAAACCAAAATCCAAATCAAGGGAATTTCTTCTTCTCAAGGGAACTTGAGTGACATCTTGCAAACACTTCTTGCCAATCAAGAGAAGGATAGGGAGGAGGCAAGGAGGGATAGAGAGGAAGCAAGAAAGGATAGGGAGGCTAACAACCTTAGGGTGAACAACTTGGAAACCCAACTATCCCAAATGGCCTCAAATTTGTCAAAATCCCAAGCCTCAAGCTCCACAAGATTTCCATCTCAAACCATTCCCCCACCAAGGGAAAATGCTAGTGCCATGACATTGAGGGGAGGCAAAGAGTTGGAAGTAAACCCCCTTGGTAAAGGAAAGGAAAAGATGAAGAATATTGAGATGGAAACCATTGAGATTGAAGACCAAGGAGAATTGGTGGTTAGTCAAGAAGAGGTATTGAGAAATGAAAAAGGGGCATCCAAAAGCATGGACCCAAAGGGAGACAATTCAAGGAAGAGCAAAGACACTATTGAAGATGATGAAGTAGAGGAGTACATACCGGAAGTCCTATTCCCTAGTGCTTTGATAAGCACAAGGAAATATGCCAAGGAGAATGACTTATATGAGACTTTCCGGAAATGTGAGGTTAACATTCCTCTTCTTAACTTGTTGAATAGTGTCCCTAGGTATGCAAAGTTTTTGAAAGAACTTTGCACACCTAGGAGAAATCCTAAGAAGGGAACCCATAAGGTTAGGGTGAGTGAACATGTGTCGGCCATTTTCAAACAAAATTTACCCAAGAAATGTGGAGACCCGGGCATGTTCACTATTCCTTGCACTATTGGGGGAAAGAGTTTTAAACGTGCCATGCTAGACCTTGGGGCTTCTGTAAACGTCATGCCTTTATCTATTTATGAGACCCTAGGTTTAGGACCTTTGTCTAAAACCGGGGTAGTCATTCAACTTGCCGATAGGTCTAGTGTTTACCCCAAGGGCATGGTAGAGGATGTACTAGTGGAAGTCGATAATCTTGTCTTTCCGGCGGATTTCTACGTCTTAGATATGGAATCTAGCTCTAGTGCCACCCCTCTCCTTCTTGGTAGGCCGTTTATGAAAACTTCAAATACCAAGATCGATGTTTCAAACGGGTGTTTGACTATGGAGTTTGAAGGAAAAAGATTAACTTACAATATATATGACTCCATGAGGCACCCGAGTGACCATCAATCTTGTTTTTTCTTGGATATCTTTGAGCCATTAGTGAATCAAATGTATAAACTTTGTGATAGAGACCCACTCGAGGTAGCTTTAACTAATCCCATGGAAGAGGAAGGTTTGCGCTTGTTGTTGGCTTTTGATGTGCAGGAATGTCTTGAAGACTTGGAGAGGGAAGAGCCCATGGAAACATATGAGGAGCTCAACGTCATAGAGATGCTGAAAACAGGGCAAGGCAGTGCTCGACGCAGCCTGCGTCACACGACGCAGCCTGCGTCACTGGACGCAGCCTGCGTCCTGCACTGGCTAACTTGTCCGAGTTGTTTGCTTTGAGTATTCCACTCCACAAGCCCCTCCCTTCCATTATCCAACCTCCTAAGGTCGAGTTGAAGACCCTCCCAAGCCATTTAAAGTACATCTTTCTAGGGGACAAGAACACCCTACCACTTATCATTTCAAGCACACTCACCGAGGACCAAGAAGGCAAATTGGTATCACTACTTGAAAAGCATAAGGAAACATTTGGGTGGAGCATAGCGGACCTAAAAGGGATAAGCCCGGTGACTTGCATGCACAAGATACGACTTGAAGTGGATGCCAAACCGGTCCGACAACCCCAAAGGAGGCTCAATCCACCCATGGCGGAGGTAGTGCAAGAAGAGGTAATTAAGCTATTGCAAATGGGTATCATTTTCCCTATTTCCGACTCTCGTTGGGTTAGCCCAACTCAAGTCGTACCCAAAAAGGGAGGAGTGACGGTAGTCAAGAATGCACAAGGAGACTTGGTCTCCACCCGACCCCAAACCGGTTGGAGAGTGTGTATTGACTACCGCCGCTTGAATGCGGTAACATTGAAAGACCATTTCCCGCTACCATTTATTGATCAAATGTTAGAAAGATTAGCGGGGAAAGCTTTCTATTGTTTCCTTGACGGTTACTCGGGGTATTTTCAAATCCCAATTGCACCCGAGGACCAAGTCAAGACCACATTCACATGCCCATTTGGTACATTTGCTTATCGTCGTATGCCCTTTGGTTTGTGTAATGCACCGGGAACTTTTCAACGGTGCATGTTGAGTATTTTCTCCGACTATGTAGAACGAATCATAGAAGTATTCATGGACGATTTCACCGTCCATGGGGACTCCTATGATGCATGTCTAAAACACCTTGCTCTTGTCTTAGAGCGATGCCAAGAGTCTCACCTCATTTTAAACTCCGAAAAATGTCATTTCATGGTGACTAGTGGCATCGTTTTGGGACATGTAGTGTCGGAAAGGGGGGTTGAGGTGGATAAGGCTAAGGTTGACATTATCAAAACCTTACCTTATCCCTCTAACACCCGAGACATTAGGTCTTTTCTAGGACATGCCGGTTTCTACCGGAGATTTATTAAGGATTTTTCCAAGATTGCTAACCCTTTATGCAAGCTTTTGCACAAAGAAGCGGAATTTGTTTTTGATGACAAATGTAGGAAAGCATTCAATGACTTGAAGGAGAGATTGGTCACCGCACCAATTATTCAAGCACCACGATGGGATCTTCCATTTGAGATCATGACCGATGCAAGTGACTATGCATTGGGAGTGGTTTTGGGTCAAAAGAGTGACAAGGGACCCCATGTGATCCAATATGCTTCTACCCTCTTGAATGATGCTCAAAAGAACTATTCCACGACGGAGAAGGAATTCCTTGGTGTGATTTATGCTCTAGAAAAATTCCGATCTTATCTCTTGGGCACAAAGGTGATCATCTACACCGATCATGCCGCCATTAGATACCTTGTGGCAAAGAAGGATGCCAAGCCAAGGTTGTTGAGATGGATTCTTCTTCTAAGTGAGTTTGATGTGGAAATAAAAGACAAGAAAGGGGTGAAGAATGTGGTGGCGGATCATTTGAGCCGGCTAAACCATGAAGGAAGACCATCATGCCCTCTTGAGGAGGTTGAAGGAGGTCTCCCTCATGAGTCACTCTATGCTATACAAGTGGAAGAGCCATGGTATGCCACCATGGTCAACTATTTAGTGACAAAGCGGCTTCCAAGCTATTTCTCTTCTCATCAAAAGAGCAAAGTCAAGTCCGATGCCAAGTACTATAATTGGGATGATCCTTACTTGTGAAAATTTTGCCAAGATCAACTTGTGAGAAGATGTGTGCCCGAGAGTAAAATTCCCTCCATCCTACATCATTGTCATGACTATGCTTGTGGAGGACATTTTGGGCCACAAAGAACCGCTAGAAAAGTGCTTGAATGCGGTTTCTTTTGGCCAAGCCTTTTTAAAGATGCCCACAAATTTGTAAAGACTTGTGACCGATGTCAAAGGGTGGGGAATTTGACAAAGAGGAATGAGATGCCACAACAACCTCTTCTATATTGTGAGATCTTTGATGTGTGGGGAATTGATTTTATGGGCCCTTTTCCAAATTCCGGTGGTTACTTGTACATCCTCTTAGCGGTGGACTATGTATCAAAATGGGTTGAAGCAATTCCTACCCGCACCGATGATGCCAAGGTAGTAGCCATTTTCATTCAAGAAAACATATTCTCTCGGTTTGGCTTTCCAAGGGCTATCATTAGTGATAGGGGGACCCATTTTTGCAACAAGGTGATTGGAGGCCTTCTCAAGAGGTATGGGGTGAATCATAAAATTTCCACGGCCTACCACCCACAAACAAACGGGCAAGCCGAACTCTCAAACCGTGAAATTAAAGGAATACTTGAAAAGACGGTGAATCCGGATAGAAAGGATTGGAGTAAGAGGCTAGTTGATGCATTGTGGGCATATAGGACCGCTTTCAAAACCCCCATTGGCATGTCCCCATTCCGTCTCATCTATGGCAAGGCTTGCCACCTCCCCGTGGAGGTTGAGCACAAAGCCTATTGGGCTATCAAATCTTTCAATCAAAACCAAGATGAGAGCGGTATGCACCGGAAGCTTCAATTACAAGAACTTGAAGAAATTCGCCAAGATGCTTATGAGAACTCTTCCATCTACAAAGAGAAAACAAGAAGATGGCATGATGGGATGATAAACCGTAGAGTTTTCAAGGAAGGTGATAAAGTTCTTGTGTTCCAAAACCGGTTTAAGCTCTTTCCGGGCAAGTTGAGGTCAAGATGGTTTGGACCTTACACCGTCAAGAAAGTGTTTACTCATGGGGCTATTGAAGTGGAGGGGCCCGGGGATGGAAAGCTCCTCAAAGTGAATGGCCACCGTCTCAAGCACTACTTCCAAGGATGTACCCGGGAGGGGGAAGAAGAGGTCTTGCTTGAAGACCCCATTTATCAAAGTTGAAAAGCTTGAAATAGCTAAGTCGAGCCATCGACTCTAAATAAACGGCAAAACATGTACATACTCTATCCTTGTGAATATTTCTTTGAAGTTTCTTTGTTAAATCTTAGCATTTAAGTTGTTTTAAGTTAGTTAGACATTGCATCAAACAAAATTTTTTGAAGTTACTAACGGTTTTGTGAAGTTTTGCGAGTTTTTGGCCGCCTCGGGATGCGTGCCACGGATAAAAAGTTCGGGAATCGATGGAATTTAGATATTGGAGGTTATTATGGACCATTGAAGTGAATTTGCAAGTATGGAGGTGTTTGGAGCACTTAGCAAAAATTTTGCTAAGTGCAAAAGGCAAGGTGATCCGGCAGTGAAGGACGCAGCCTGCGTCGTAGGACGCAGCCTGCGTCGAGTGCTGATTTCGTTTATTTTCCAAATTCTTGCCCGTGTTCTTCATAAAACACAAACCCCATCATCCTTCTTTGTTTTTCACGACAAACACACCCAAACAACCCCCAATCCCTCAAAAATCCATCTTTCTCACTCAAATCTTCCAAAACCTTCATCAAAATCAATCCCAATCTTCTCCCTAACCATTATTCTACACTCAATAACCCCAAAATCAATCTCACTCACCCTAAAACTCAGAAAATCCGTCTTAAAAAACCTAGATTTTTTCCCTCAAATTCGTTTTTTCGGGTCTTTAGTTGGGTTTTTAAGGCTACTTGTCGAATTCCTACCTATTCTAATCATCAAGGAGCTTGAATCTTGTGGAAAAGCAAAGGTATAACTTCATACTCGACTTTTTCATTATCCTTCAAGTTTTTGCTCGAATTAGGCTAGCTTTAGTCTTAGGTTGAGTTCCCCTTTCCCCTTGCTTGATTGTGTAGTTAGGATTGGATAAAGTTTTCTGAGTAAGGTAAAGAAATTCAACAAACACTAGCTTTTTGAGGTGTAGAAATTGTTGCTCACCAAGTGTTTGTTGAATTGCTTGAGTGAAAAATCTTTCGAGTGATTGCTTGTTATTGTTGTAGTGTGTTGTTTGTTACATTTTGCAGATATGGCACCAAAGATCTCTAAGTTGTTTGGCAAGGGAAAAAATAAGAGGGCCGCGGTGAGTGAGCCCGACACCGAGGTTGAAACGGTGTTCATGGGCTATGAGAGGATGCAAGCTCAACATAAGAAAATTTGGGATCAAATATCCACTCACCCTCTTGTAGCAACCAAATTCTTTTGCCCAACCACCCTCCATGCCTTAGGCATGTTCGACTTGACAAGGGACATGCTAGCTAAAGTAGGGCTAGAGGCTTATCTCGAGCAAAACTCCTGGGATTACACCTATAGGAGTTTTGCATACGAGTTTCTAGCAACCTTGTCGGAGTTGGATGTGCCCGAAGGTGCGGAGAAAGCCTACCGATTCCGATTGAACCAAACTTGGCATGAAGCCCAACTTCCGAAATCCGTCAAATCCTAAAAATCACCCAGCAACCGGTAGACATTAGATGCCCAAGGGGCAAAATGCACCAGATGTGGGATAACATTGCCGATGACCATGGCCCGTCTAAGGATGCCAAACTGTCAGCCATCACCCACCCCGTACTCCGCCTAATTACTAGGTTCCTTACCACCATTTTCAACTCCGCGGGAGAACCCACCAAAGTGCCGGAGAAGATCCGGCTATGTCTGTGGACTATGCTTCCGGAGGGGGTAGGGATCCCGGATTGGGCCGATTTGTTTTTGAGAGCTTGCATCAAGCATAGGCAAAAATCGGCAAGGGCGAGCATCCATTGTGGGGGGGGGGGGTAATTTCTTTCTTGGTAAGGCATTATGAGGGGGGCATTCCTAATGGTCAAGCGGTGAACATATGTAGGGGTTTGACGAGGTACAACCGTCTTGGGCTAGAAGAAGTTCACATGTTTAAGACTAGCAAGGAGCAACCCTTGAAAGGGTTTTGGTTGGGAAGTGACGGGCTAAGCTACATGAAGTTGCCTAGACCTCAAAACAATCCTTTACCTAGAGGACCCGCGGCATGGGATTTTGTTTGTCCTAGGGAGGAAAGTTTGGGGGTAAGTAGTGCGGAGGAGGAGGAGGAGGTAGAAGAAGTGCCTTTGAGGCAAAGGAGGGTAAGGAGAGAAGGTGGTGGGGGAAGTGAGCATTTGAGAGAGGAGATTGAGATCCTTGCAATTGAGCAAGGCCCTTCCCAAACCACCAATTTTGAACAACAACAACAACAACAACAACAACAACAACAACAACAACCACCACCATTTCATTTCCAATCACCATTCCAAAGACACCATGATACCGACACCCCCATGTTTGATGCGGAGGGTCGTTCTAGCACACCCGTGGAGCCATGGCAACAACAAATGGCTAACTATTTTGCTAGCACCAACGACGTCTTGGTACACATTAGCGGGAGGGTGGATGCCTCAAACACTTGGCAACAACTTCAAGGAGGTAGGCTTGAGAGTTTGGATGATTGGCACAATGTTGTGGAGGAGAGGGAGAGATTGAGGGCGGAGGCCGAGAGGGCTCAAAGTGAGGAATGGAGGAGGATGCTAGACGGGCAAGAGGAAGCCCGCCTTTGGAGAGAACAACAAGACCAAAGGTGGAAAGAGCAAAATGATATGTGGGCCACCCAAAATGCTTGGAGAGAGCAAGCTACGAACCACTTTAGCGCTCAAAATGAGCGCCACCACACCTATCTTCAAGACTCCTATGAAGATGCGGTGGCGCAAGAGGACGTTTATGGATTGGCTAGCTCTCTCTTTGGGATGTCCATGCAACAAAACCCGGGCTACCCTTTTCCTTACACCCAAGCAACCCTTGATGAAGGCATGGAGCAAAGAAGACGGATTAGAGAAGCAAGGGATAGGAGGAGAAACCGAGGAGGTGCCTCGGGGTCTTCTCCTTTCGATAATTGATAAGGTAACATTTTTCTTCTCCTCCACAATGAGGACATTGTGTATTCTAAGTGTGGGGGAGAAGATTGTACATAGTTAGTTTGTTTTTGATGCATTGTAATTTTTTTTATGTCTTTATTTTGAAAGAAAAAGAAAAAAAAGAGAAAAAGAAAAAAAAAAAAAAAATTGAAAATCCCGGCTAGGTGAAAACCCACAAGGGTGGGCACCTAGGCAAGATTGGGAAGGTGGCCGAGGACGGAATGAAAACCCGAAAGGGCATTCCGGGCAAAATGAAGAATCGAGTTGCGAGCCACCAATGAGAGGAAAGGAAAAGCTAAGGTGAAAACCCGAAAGGGCACCTTAGGCAAAATGAGGGATTTTCAAGAAAAAAAAATGGAAAAAAATGAAAAAAATGAAAAAAAATTTGAGCATGATTCTTCCTATGATGAGGATTTTGGAGAAATAAGAAGGGAGTGATAAGGAGGAAATTGGAAGGAGGCTAGTTTAGGACCCTTTTATTTTATTTTTTTTGAGTCACAAAACTTTGTTCCAAATTGGTGGATTTATGTTGGTGGTCGCTTGGTTGTGCAAATTGTGAAGTTTGGGGCCAACCAAGTAACCATGATTTGCATTAGTGGAGTAATAAGGGGGTGATATAAGGAGTGGATTTGTGTGAAGATTGTTGAGAAAGACCATCTCGCTATGCCTTGGGATAAGGCAAAGATGGTCATACTACTTTATCGGGAGCTATAAGGAGGGAGGAGTTGATTTGAGTCGGAGTAGGTGGCATGTCGTGTCTTAGTCTTGAGGGATGATATAAGGAGGGGGAGTGAGAGAAGAGTGTCACAAGAATTGAGTCTTTTTATTTTGTTTTTGTCATTGGTGGATTGTTTAAGAGGGAGTATAAGAAGGGTGTAGTGAGGGAAGAGAGGTCAATACCTACACACACACTTTGTTGGGCTCGTGTCTTTTGTGCTAATCTCGAGTTTACTCGGGACGAGTAAAAGTCCAAGTGTGGGGGTGTTTGACAACGTCAAATATTGTCGTGTCTAGTAGCAATTTTTAGAGTCTTTCGTCTTACTTTTTACGGGTCATTAGCTATGTTTTATGTTAATTTTAGTTTTTGTAATAATGTTAGTATTTAGTATTTTAAGTCAATTTGGAGAGTCAAATCCCGAAAGTCAATAAAAGTCAAACCCGAAAACCCGAGACCCAAAAACCCGGAACTTGAAGTGGGCTAGCAAGGAATCATCAAGGTTTGAAGACCAAGCCCAATGGGTCAATGGAAGTCAAGGCGGGGTCAATATCCATGGGGTCAACGAAAGTCAAGAAGGAAAAACAAGGCAAAAGTTGGGCAGTGCTCGACGCAGCCTGCGTCGTAGGACGCAGCCTGCGTCAGCACGACGCAGCCTGCGTCGTAGGACGCAGCCTGCGTCATCTCTCAGCACGGGTTTTTCTCATTTTCTCGTCTTGTCTTTTGGAAGCCCACCTTTCAAGGCCCCTAGGTTTGCGGACCAAGGGTATAAAAGAAGATTTCTGAAGAGAGGCAAGGGCATGAAGCATTCAACATACAACATCATATTTTCCCTAGCATTTTCTCTACTTTTGTTCTTCAAGTTTGGCTTTTGTAATGGGTTTTTGCATAGAAATGGGTTGTAATATGAAGACTATGGGTAGCTAATCTTCTTTTGCTTAGTGTAATTTGAACAAGTTCTTCCCTTTTAGCATTGTAAGACCTTTTTAATCCTTCCTTCTCTATTTAATTCCATTTTCCTTGTTTGAATTTCATTGTTGAATGAATTGTTGTTAAGACTAACCATCTTAGTAATTGTGTGTTTGATTAAATTGCTTTGTCTTGATGAATTTGGTTGATTTGTCTTGATATTTGTTGAAGCAACTTGAAAGTTTGTAACTTTGGTTTAAAAGTTGGAACCTTTTTAGTGGAATTTGGATTATTGTGTGTTTAGGACATGGTTTAATGTTTTATTACATGATTCTAGCATGCTTCTTTGGTTTTGTGCTTAAAGCTTGCATCTTTATTTATGCTTATGTTTTAATAAGTATGGGTTTAGTTGTATTTGAGTCATTTATGGATGGTTTAATTCATTGGTGGCTAGTTTTTAGAAGTTTGTAGTAGATAATTAGAGAAAGGAAGGAAAGGAGGGATCTTTACTTTGTTAATTGAGGGGGAACTTGGGATAATTGCACTAAGTTATTTATCCATATTTGAATCTTTGAGTATTTAGTTGTTGTTAGTAATTTTTAGACTTGATTATCAATTCTCATGAAAAACTTTCTCCATTTGTGTTTTTCCTACATGTTTCCCATTGTGAATATCATAGTTTGTAAGTAATTCAAGTTTTTTTGTTTCAATTAGTGTTTTAATTTGTGGTTAGAATTAATTAATTTGTTAAATCGGTTTTTAGCAAGAGTCTAGAATAGATTTTTAGCAATCATCGCCTTCCCTTGGGTTCGATCCTTGTCTTACCCTTACTACCCTTTTACTTAGGTTGGTTTGAGTCTAGATTTGGCTTTATAAATTGTTATTTGATTTAGCTAATTTGCGGATTTAACGACACCGTATAAAAAGCATCGTCAGTTGTGTTTGGGTTCGAGTAGAAAAGAGCGGGTTATTTAAGGGTTACTTTCGGACGGATTATGGTCGGTTTTTCGGATTCGATCATCTTTTGGCAGGTCTAGTTAAAACTGTGTTAAAATTAGTATTTTCAACATTTTACTATTTTACTACGACTAACTTATTCCATTAAACTTATAGAGACTTTACATATTAATTACTCGTACTATTTTGGTATCAGGTCATTTCTCTATAAACTAGAAAACAACACATTCTATAATAACACTTTAACTACTTACTTCTCAAGATCAGTTAAGGATTAGTCGAATAAGTATAAAAATAATAAATCAATAGTAATTTTTATTATATTTTTCAAAACCAAAAAGAAATAATGAGGAGAAAAAAGATACTATTTTGTTGATACCATAAACTAATATTTAGAAAAAACAACTCATTAGTACTCCAAATATAGATACTACTTAAATTTTGTACTCCCGTCGTCTCAATCATTTGTTGTCCAATCATTTTGTACTAGTTAAATATAGATACTATTATCTACTTGTCATATATTAAGTATAACCACAAATGGTACTCTAATCTTTCCTTGGTCTTTATGCCAATATGAAAGCACAATAAATAACCGAAGTGACGTGACTAATCTATACCTAGTTTTCACCCCTTAATCGATTATCGTGTCAAAAGCTTCATATTCGCTATATTGCCTTTTTATATAGAAAAGTAAAGAAATGAGACAATTTTGGTATGGCTTCACACACAAATTAAGGCTTTTTGACAGCCTTGGCGATTTGCCTTCTAGTCCAAGAGGAAGGGACATAAGACAAGGACCATTAGGCCCTAATCGAAGAACGGGCCTGGCTTGGCTTGACCAGGATGTTGGGTTTTGGCTACTCGCTTGAGCTGACCTGAGTCAACTCGAGCTTGACATGACATCGCAAAACATCACGATGCCTCATCCTCCAAGTCTTATTTTAGTATAAATCAGATAATTGGGAATCTAATTAAGGATCTCATATTGTATTAGTGCACCCTAGATTAAACTTCATCTCATGTAATTAGAAGTAGATTAATACCTCGGATAGGTATCATGCACACCTTAGTCTATCTCATATGAACCATTAATCCCTAGTTTTCCTCTTGATTGATTAAAATTTGGTTAGTTTATCATTACTTTATTGCTTTTGTCTAACTTTGTTTTTACCTTTCAAATCAAAATTTGTGACACATTGCGCATGAGACCTAGTAAATTTGTCTCCTTGCTTGTTACACCGTCCCATGGACCAACCTTGACTTTCTGCCTTGTGTGGGTTATAAATTATTTTGACATCCAAACGGTGTGTCAAAATGGCGCTGTTGTCGGGAACGGTGTTGCTTAATTGAATTGTTTGACTTTGTTTATTGTGCCTTTAGCTCTATGGAAACTCAAATTCCCTAGGGTCGTTCTAACTGTTTCAAAAAGTTTATGTTTTAAATTACCTTAAGATAATTATGCAAGACTCCTCCATTGGAGATGATTAATTAATTATGGCTTTGACATCCAAGGTCTTTTTATTCAAATGTGGGACGATTAACAAAATTTCTTTCATCAAATAAAGGAGCAAGACCAAAAGAGAGAATGTGTGTTTGGCATCATTGCCCAAGGATAGAGGATGGCTATGCAATTAGCTCAATTGGAGCCCGTGTAAGAGTCTAATGATGATCAAATACCAAGCGATAAGATAGATGAATATGAGGATGATTGTGAATTTACCGATGAAACATCATTGTCTAACACCTCCAACTCTTCACTAATGTTTCCTCTCCCATTTGGGATGTGTACGAGGAGTAGGAGGAGGACCTTGTTTTATCTATTCCTATTATGAACCGTACGGAAAAAATGGGTGACTAGATTTGAGCAAAGGAGAAACTGACCACTCAAAGGCAGAACTTGATGATATTGAAGTAACCATTCTAGGGGAATTGTGAAGCCAAGGGAACGAATACTACCGAAAGGATCCCAACTTGATTTTGGAAGATGTTGAAGCTGTCTTCTACAGGGGGCGACTTGAGTCACAAGGTAGGAAATGAAGGAAGCAATGAGGATGGCTCGAATGAGCTCAATAATTAAGAGTTGAATCTTCTACCTTCCGTTCCTTTAGCACCCGCTCATCAAGGAGACAAGATACTTTCTTATTGTTGGAGTAGGTGTCCTCCACAATAGTGCGCCACATAATAAATCTTATTAAGGAATATAATTGGGATATTTATTGACTATATATATGATTAGTCAGTTGATTAACGTAAATCAATAACGGTTGGCTAACTAGAGTTTGACGTTATTGTCGTTTGACGGCGGTAATCAACTGATCCCTTTCAGTCACACCTAAAGGATAAAATCCAAATAGTAACTAATTATTTGTATACGATACAGTTAATTAGTACATTACATATATTCGATATGTACGAGAGTTAATTGTTAGAAATTGAGTTAAGAACTCAAATTCGATTAAGCTTAGTTTTCAATTATGCGATAATTGACTAATAAATTTATATCTTATTTTAATACGATTAAATAAGATTTAACTTAGTAATTAATCGTTAAATTACTAAATTAGTTGAGGTTTTGAGATAGAGGTAATTAGTTAATTATATTTACAAGGAGTTGTAAAATAAATTAACTAAGCATTGTGGGACCCATTATATATTTATATAATGGTGAAATATTACTTAAAATGTTAAGTACATATTATTTATTTAATTGAGTCATATAATTGTTATATGATCAAATTAACACTTAATTATACAAGATAATTAACCATATGATCAATAAGTATTTGTGAGACAAATATCAAATATCAAAATGGATCCAACTAGGCCAACATGGCCGGTTATGATGTAGTTAGAATGGTGATGATTGTTGTTCTTGTTGTAACTCTTTAGTTAGCATTTGAAAGTGACATAACAAGTATAAAACAATCATCATCTTTTCTACAACACTCCACTCTAATGCATGTGATCAAATTGAACAAAATAATAGTCCAAATGTGGACTACATGATCCGGCCAAATGGCCCTTAAAATGAGCATTTGTGTTCATTTTTTATACTTACTTCATTTTGTGCAATTTGTTTACTTCTCTCTAAAACTCTTCTTCTCACTAAAAACTCTCAAATACTAATATTTACTAAGTATTACTAGTGTAGTAATATAGTCATAATATTAGTAGTATAATATCTATCTTATTATCTAGTTAATAATAAGGGTAGATTATTTGGGTTTATCTTGGTGCAACTTAGAGAAGATCTTCTACTTTGGAGATTGTTTGTGTTCATCCATATTTGTAGCTCAAGAACAACAAGAAGGAGTTCTTGTTGTGCCCTTATATTTTCCATATCAATGTGAGGAAATTTCTTCTCTTATATAAATGTCTTTATATTTGCATGCATGTTACATAGATCATTAAATACTAAATTAACAAGTAATTTAGAAATTAATTAGAAGAGTCTAATTAAGGTCTATGGACTTTCAATTGGTATCAGAGCTAGCTTGTAGCATTCATGTTCATTTTGGACATTTTTATTAAAGTTATAAGATAACTAATAAATCAAAGATTTTGAGTTAAAATACGATTCTGACGAATTTTTTGGTGCATGTATACCTACTGACCTCAAAATGTTTGTGGTCAAATTTCGTGATTTTAGGGATTAATTTGCTATTTATTTTGATTTTTGGCGTTTAAACCGAGTTAACATGCATTTTATGAGTTAAAAGTTAACTAAAAATAGTTTCATGTTGATTCTGGCCATGAAATTTTAATATGATCTCACATGCATTTCTTACATATTGTATGTAAAATTTCGTTACTTTTACTTATGTATTGCATGTTCATTGATATTTATACGATGAAAGTCGATAATATGAGATTATAATGTTCATAAAACTGAAACGTCCATTTAATATTCTGATGTTGATACTCTTGGTGAAATGTCATAATTTGTTTCACTGTTTTACTATATCTAATGTTTTTATTTGATAAAACCATTAAATACAAAGCTATTTGTTCATAAAATTAATTTAAATTTTTTGAGAAAATGTTTTTTATTTTTATAGTTCCTGGAATTGTTTCAGAATGTACAAAATTTTTGGTTTCAAATTTTATGATGTTTATATTTTATTTTGGTTTTATTTCATAATTGTTATGATTAAACCGTAATATTTAGCAAATGAAATCAAATCGATCTAATTAATGACCAAAAAAATTAGTAGTGACTAATTTTGAGTTCTAAATCAGTTTAGTTAATTATTTTGAATTTAAATGAGATTTAAAAGTTGATAGTGATTTTTAATGGTTAAAAATCAATAAATCCCGGAAAAATCGAGCTACAATGAGCATGAATGAATTTAGGACGATTTTGGCATGAATTTTGCAGCAATTTATTTATTTATGTTTGAATGAATGAATGTCATTTATTTAATAATTTATGCAAATTTTGTACCTAGTATGGCCTAGTTATTTTTAATCGTTATTACCCGTAATGTAAGGGAATAACGGTTGGGTTGTAATTTTATTGCGATCTCGTATCGCCGGTTTGTATAATTTAATAATTTTATTTTATAGAATAAATGTATAATAGGAATTTGTATATTTGTATATTTGTAATTATTTTTATGAAAACCGGTGACTCCCTCAAGACGATGCCATTTTGGAAGGTGGTCCAAGTGAAAAGGCAAGGGACCAAGGAGTTGGTTTCCGAATTTTTAATTATCTAGTTATTGTGCTAGGTGGCCATACTCGGATTTTATGTTGCTGCATGCTTGCTTTATTTCCGCTCATGCCAAAATCGTCACACATGCATTTTATTTACCGTTATTGTCAATTCAACGTTATTCACAATTCACCGACTTAGTTCACTTATAGGAATTAATAACTAAATTGACAAGATCTCTCACATATTTAAAAAATTGAGATTAGCCTTACCAATTAATAACACCTATGAATCCCGTGTTCATTAGGGCTACCACGCTCGTGGGTCCCCTTTTACCTCGGGTAAGTAGGGTGATACGATCACAAGCTAAAATTGGATTGGACTCAACGAGATAAGCGTTATCTTGGGACTAGGAGATGGATTTAGTTAAAATCCGTCAACCAAGAGTTCTAACGGTAGAATTAGTCACGTAAAGACTTACCATTTCTAGATAAAAGTAGCATGCGATGACTATTTTTTATTTATTGATGGGTCTTGGAATCATTTATATAATTTAGTGAGAGGTCATTATATGAATGCTAAACTTGTTAAAATGTTTTTCAAGTAAATTAAAAATGAATGTTTATATATTTCTTTTTGTTGTAGTTACCATATTCGCATAATGTCAACATCATCAAACGCTGCAACCTTGGGTAAGGACTCATGGTTGAGATCCGTCATGGACAAGTGTGTTCTAAAGAATGACGGAAGTAACTTCGTTGAATGGGAATATCAACGATCCCAAGAGGCCGCGTTCTCCGATACGTGCTTCGCTACTTGGTCGAAGAGCCCCCCACCGAACCCGCGCCTAGATCGTCCGCGGTGGTTCGGGCCGAGTATGACCTTTATGTGAAGGTTGCTAATGACGTCAAGAATGTCTTGATTTGGTCAATCTCACCCAAACTCAAACTCCAATTGATTTCTCTCAATGCATATGCGATATTCACGAGAATCACTTCGATGTTTTCGCAAGCCCCTCAAATTCTCCAATATGAGGCGATTAAGAAATTCTTTGACACTAAGCTTCAAAGGGGCCAAAAAGTTGGCCCACACGTGCTCAAAATGGTTGAGTACGCGGACACCTTAGAGCGTCTAGGGTGCAAAATTCCAAAGAATTTGGTTGTGGGTAAGATCCTTCATTCACTCTCACCTAAGTTCACCCAATTTAGGGTAAACTATAACATGAATGGCATGGAAAAGAGTTTCCATGAACTCCATGCACTCCTCACCCAAGCGGAGAGGGACATGGAGGCTAGTGGGAGTGAACCCAAGGATGTTCTTTCCATGAAAATGAAGAACATGAACCTTGGGGTGAGGAAGGACAAGGGAAAGGGTAAGACTCTTTTCAAGAAATCCGGCAAGGGAAAGTGCAAGGTCTTTTATAAGGCCAAGCCCAAAGTCAACAAACAGGCGGAGGCGGATTGCTATTATTGTAATGGCAAAGGGCATTGGAAACGCAATTGCCCCAAGTACTTGAAAGACAAGAAAGACGGTGGTGTGACAACGTCAGGTAAAATTCTTTCATCACTCTATATGATAGATATTAACTTTGCTAGTACCTCTTCTTGGGTATTTGATACCGGTTGTGGTTCTCACATTTGTAATCATGTACAGGGGCTGAGGGACGTGCAAGCACTAGCCAAGGGTGACGTGGACCTGCGCATGGGAAATGGAGCTAAGGTAGCCGCAGTTTCCGTGGGCAAATACGTTATTCTTTTGCTAATGGTTTAGAGTTGTATTTAAATAATTGCATTATGTATCAACTCTACCAAGAACAGTTTCTCCATTTCGTGTTACACATGGAAGGTTTTTCATTTTGAATTAAGAAAAACTGTTGGTACTTTTTCACTTAATGAAAGGAGTTTAGGCGAGGCATCTCTATTGGAGGATTATGTTTTAGATATTGAAAAAGAGGTTCTACATGTAGAAAACAAGAAGCTCAAACAGGTGAACCTAATCAATCATACCTTTGGCATTGTCGTTTAGGGGCACATAAACGAACGACGCCATAAAGAGACTTTGTTTCATCAAATAATCCAACCATCGATTACGCATCTTAGGCATATTGCGATCTTGTCTCTAGGCCAAGATGACTCGTGCTCCTTTTACGGGAAAAGGTAAACGAGCAAGTAAGTACTAGGAACTTATAACATACGGATAATGTAGCGGTCCAATGATCTCCGAGCTAGAGGGTGGTTATTCACGACTTTCATTCTTTTACCGACGACCTTGAGTAGATATGGATATGTCTACTTGAGGAGGCATAAAAGTGATGCTTTTGAAAAATTCAAAGAATTTCAAAATGAAGTAGAAAACCAATTGAATAAAAAGATTAAAACCCTACGATCCGATCGTGATGGTGAATACTTGAACAATGAATTTGATTCACACCTAAAAGATTGTGGTATAGTATCACAATGGACTCCTCCTGGAACACCTCAATTAAATGGTGTGTCCGAAAGGAGAAATCGAAATTTATTAGATATGGTTCGATCTATGATGAGTCTAACAGAGCTTCCTGATTATTTTTGGGGTTTTGCTATCTTATCTGCAATATTTTCACTAAATCGAAGCCCGACTAAAGCGGCAAACAAGACTCCATATGAGATATGGACAGGAACAGTCCCTTATTTGTCATTTATGAGAATTTGGGGATGCGAGGCTTTTGTTAAGAATAAGTCTGACGATAAACTCGCACCCAAATCTGACAAATGTCTTTTTGTAGGATATCCAAAGGAATCACGTGCTTATTACTTTTACAATAAACACGAGGACAAAGTGTTTGTGTCTCCTGATGCAGTCTTTTTAGAAAATGATTTTATTTCTAAAGACAGAGTGGGAGAACATTTGAACTTGATGAAGTCCAAGAGCCACAAACCGAAAAGTCGACGAGGAAAACGTTCCTCTTGTCTGGTACGGTCATCTATTCCTTCGGAACCAGGATGTGTCAAGCAGAATTAGTCATCAACCTGATAGAACCTTGGATTATCGAGGAAGGGTGATGATATAATGTGTTACTTTTGAAAGTAACGAACCTACGACCTAACAAAGCAGCCATTTCTAGTTACCGATCAAAGCTATGGCTAGGAGCCATGCAATCCGAAATGGATTCTATGTACGACAATCAAGTATGGGACTTGGTTGATTTTACCTTAGGAGGTACGACTCTTAGTGTAAGTGGATTATAAGAATCAAAAGTGGCATAGACAAACATAATGATGTTTAAAGATAGGAGTGGTGTGCAAAGGTTTCACCCAAGTTCATGGTCTTCACTATGACGAAACCTTTGCCCCAGTCGCCATGCTTCGATCCATAAGGATTATCTTAGCGGTTGCCGCATTTCATAATTATGAGATTTGGCAAATGGATGTCAAAACCGCCTTCTGGAATGGGATTCTAGAAGAGGAAGTGTACATGACACAACCTGAAGGTTTTGTGGATCCATCAAACCCTAAGAAGGTATGCAAACTTAAGAGATCCATCTATGGTCTTAAGCAAGCATCCAGGAGTTGGAATAATCGTTTCGATCATGTAATTAAACAAAATGGTTTCACTCGAAGCGTCGAGGAACCGTGTTTATACATGAAGTTTAGTGGGAGTAAAGTAACTTTTCTAGTCTTGTATGTAGATGACATATTACTCATTGGGAATGATATTCCAATGCTCACTTCTGTAAAAGAGTGGCTAGGAATACATTTCCAAATGAAAGACTTAGGAGAGGCCCAGCGCATCTTAGGTATCTGGATCTATAGGGATAGATCTAAAAGGATACTAGCATTAAGTCAAGAGACTTATATTGATAAGATCCTTGATCGGTTCAACATGAAAGACTCTAAGAGAGGCTTTATTCTATGGGAAGTGGGATCACTTTGAGCAAGTCAGAGTGCCCTACGAGAACCGAAGGAGATTGAACGCATGAAATTGAGACCTTACGCATCAGAGTTGGATCAATCATGTATGCTATGATGGTGAACTCGTCCCGACGTCTTGCATATGCTTGAGCATGACAAGTCGTTACCAAGCAATACAGGTGAGAGTCACTGGATAGCCGTAAAGAACATCCTTAAGTACTAAAAGGACCAAGGATTCGTTATTAGTGTTTGGAGGCGAGACTGAGTTACGTGCCAAAGGGTTACAAAGATGCCTTTCCAAAAGAAATAGGGATGATATGAATGAAATCCCAATCGGCTACGTTTATATGATGAATGGAGGAGCTGTTTGTTGGAAGAGTTTCAAGCAAAGCGTTACAGCGGATTCTACAACAGAAGCAGAGTACCTTGCAGCGTCTGAAGCTGCAAAGGAAGCTGTGTGGATTCGGCAATTTTTTGAAGGACTAACAGTAGTCCCTACTGCCAAAGATCCTATCACAATTTATTGTGATAACAGTGGGGCTATTTTTCAGGCAAAAGAGCCCAAGTCTAGTAACAAGTCTAGACATGTACTTAGGAAATATCATGTAATTAGAGATGACGTGGACAGAAAGGAAATTGACATTTGTAAGGTTGGGACAGATGACAACATTGCTGATCCTTTAACCAAGCCTTTATCAAAGGCTAAGAATGATGGTCATGTCGTCACAATGGGATTGAGACGTGTGCCAGAATTCCTTTAGATTATGTAATATGTAATAATTGAATGTTGTATTAATTATTTCATATATGATAATGGCATTCATTGTTCGAGTTTTATTTTAACCTCTTTATTTCGTTTGACTAAATTTAATACTTTGTTTATCCGAATAGATTGGGTTGGACCCTATTCAACAGTGAAATATGGACGAACGTAGTATTTTGTCCCTGAGTCCACTCAATGAGGGTGACGTCTCGAGAATGATAGATTGTAAGTCGATCGATGGTTGGTTCCGCACCATGGGGTCATGGAGATGACTGGTCGTTTACATAGACAGACTGTATGACACTCTGTCGGACAGTGACATTGTAGAGACCCTTAAATCAATTATTTGATGCCTGGTCGTGGCAGGGTCTTCTATCTTATTCCTATAAGTCGATTCTTTTGACTGGCGACCGTCTATCTGAGTCGGTGCAGTTTCCGATTGGTTTTGGTTGATGTTCTTGGTCGTGCCGTAAAAGAAGGCCGATGGACTTCTTCTGGATCATGGTGATCTGCATCATACATAGTATATGGACCAACAGGAATTGTCCACCCACGTTGGGTAAAAACATCTTTAGGCCACTCGAGGAGTAGTTATTGTAAATGCGTGGCCACGCTCGGAAATAGATCTATGGTAGATTTTCCGGTCAGACAGTTACTCTCCCTATCGAGAAAACCACTCTAGATATTGTCAATCGCAAGTGCGACCTGGAAGACACCTTGCGTTGAGTGGGAGATGTGATAAAGAGACAAGACATCTTGTTTCAGGCGACTGTTATAAGGCGACTGATAGAAGTAGTCGCCAATTTAGCGACTGAAAATAGAATAAGGCGACTGATTTCAGTCGCCAATTTGGCGACTGAAACAATCCTCAGATTTTAATAAAAAAAACTCGGGCGACTGAAATCAGTCGCCAAATTGGCGACTGATAAGCCATTTGGCGACTGAAATCAGTCGCCATTTTGGCGACTGCCAGATCAGTCGCCATTTTGTGTATTATTCCAGAAAACGCAAAACTCATCCGTCACTCTTACTTTACCAATTTCTTCAAACACCCGAAAATCCCCATTTCCTTCACATAATCGCCACCACTACTCCATTCCCTTAACCACCTCTCCGACCACCACTCCGACACTAGCTCCACCGATATCACCACCGTCCTCACCGACAAACTCCGACTCTTATTCTCTTTCCGTCACTTTTCTTTAATTAGGTGCGTCTTTTGCTCTCCTAAATCTAATTCCTTAGCTTGTTTGTTTGTTTATTTTATGATTTTAATTAGTATTATGATGTTTATGTATAATTTGTGATGCTTACAAAGTTCTAATGGTTAGTTAGTTAGGGTTTGTGTAGGTTGATGGTTAGGGTTTATATAAATTGGGGGTTTTGTGAAATTGTTAACATTATGTTAATCGAGGTTGTAATGGACAATGTATTGGTGTTTTTGATGATGTTAGGATTGTTGATTGACTAAATTAGTATAAATGGGAGTATTATTGATGGTAGAAAGTTAGTACTCCCTCCGTATTATTCATTTGTTTGCCCTTTAAATTATTTTTTATGGTTGTTTTAATCAAAAGGCAAATAAATAATTGTGATGGAGGGAGTAGAATGTTAGGATTTTATAATTAAAGTGTGTATGTATTATGTTAGTATATTGTTAATAACAAATATCCATGTTGATAATATTAGTTTGATAGTTGTTTAGTGTCCATGTTGATAATGTTATTAATTAGAATGATAGTAGTTTAATTAGTGATATGTTAATTTTAGTATAGTTAGTATCCATGTTGACAATAGTATTGTTTGGTTTATTATTGATAATAGATATGTTCCTAGAGGTAGTAATAATTGATAATCAATATTGTTGTAATTATTGGTGTGTGGGTTAATGTTTAGATTAAAATGAAGAGGTTGGAACGTACATGGATGTACGAAGATAGACTTGATAAGAAAAGACGTCCTACCGCTAGATTTATAAAGGGGGTTGCCGAGTTTATTGAATTTGCTAGACAACAAGACGAGTATGATTTAGTAGCAAAGAAACTTAGGTGTCCTTGTATTAAATGCAAAAACATGAGATATCTACATGACATTGAGGTTCAAGAACATCTTTATACAAACGGGATTTGTCCAAACTACTACAATTGGATTTCTCATGGAGAATCATATTTTTCACTTCCCGAACAATCTCAAATCCCACAAAATGAGAACCCATATAGAGATATGGTAGTTGATGCATTGGAGTCTAATATTTTCAATAATGATCATATACCAATGAGTGAAGAAGAACCACACCCACAAGCAAAAGCCTTTTTTGATATGTTAAAGGCGAGTGAAAAACCATTATATGAAGGGAGCAAAATGTAATTGTTAGAAGCCGCCTCTAGGATAGTAACTTTGAAATGTGAGTACAATTTGCCATTTACTTGTGTTGATGGCATTGCTTCTTTGATTGAGGATGTTATCCCCGATAATAATGTCATGACCCGATCATTCTACAATACCAAAAAAGTAGTGAAAGGTCTAGAACTTCCACATTACAAGATTGATGCATCTCCCGATGGATGTATGCTCTTTTGGAAGGATGATGCTTTACTTGACAAGTGTAGTAAAGGTGAAAAGGCTAGATATAAGACAATTGAGGGAAGTATTGTCTTGAAAGGTAAAAAGGGAAAGAATGAAAAAAAGAGAGGTGAAAAGAGTAAGAAACCAATACCCGAAAATCCCGTAACTTACTTTCCTCTAGCTCCTAGACTTCAAAGAATGTTTGCTACCAAAAACATTGCCGAGCAAATGAGATGGCACAAGGAAAATCCTCGTACTCTGGGAAAGATGTGTCATCCGAGTGATGGAGAGGAATGGAAGCGGTTTGATATGCTTCTAATACAAGTCTTTAATTTCTTCTTTTAGAAGGGTAAGAAGAAAAAAGCTAACACGCCCACAGCTCCGGAGCTCTTCCTTGACACCCATTCCCGACTTGAAAACAATAGAAGATATTGGATCAAACCAAGAGATAAGGATTTATATGTAAGTTTCAAACCATTTTTTTATTTTTACATTAAGTTCAATTTTTTGAATGTTTAACAAATTTCAATTTGTAGCTATTTTTAATAACAATGTTTATATTTTGTAGGAAGCATTTTCCGCCGAGAAACTTAGGCAACCCGACAAGTCCGATAACGAGATTTGGTTCGACTTGGTAAAGGGTTTCAAGAAGGGGAATGTCTACGGGATTGGGTCGGCAAAGAACGTATTTTACGAAACTCCAAGGGGAAGAATGTCGTCCACCTCAAACCAAACCTACGAGCCGACAGTCGTGGGAAGACTCCAAGGCGCACTTGACGAGGAAAAAAGAAAAAACGCGGAAAGGGATGAAGAATTAAGGATAATGAAAGAGAAATTCAAGGCTTGGGAAAGCAGGTTTGAGAATTGCAACCAAGGTCCCCCTCCCTATCGGCGGGATTATGATGAAGGCAATGGAAGTGGTGGATTCCAGGCCGAATCCAATATAAACATTGGCTTCTGATATAGTTTAGAAACTTGTTACATGAAACAATTTATGGTTGAAACAATTACGTTTAAGAAAATTTGTAAACTTGAAACAATTTTTTTTATCTATATGAGGATGTTGGTTTCACATCGTGTTGTTGTAAATGTGTGAAATATTTGTGTTTTCTTGTATACTTGCAGGTATGGTATGGTAGGATGAAAACAGAAATTTTCATGAAATATCACAGGTATTTTGGCGACTGAAATGTTCATTTGGCGACTATTTTCAGTCGCCAAAACCCCTGTATTTTTGCAAATTGAAAAGCTATTTGGCGACTGATTGGCGACTGAATACTATGGTAGTCGCCAAAATGGCGACTGATGGCGACTGATTTCAGTCGCCAAATTGGCGACTACATAAGCTTTCAGTCGCCAATTTGAGCGACTGATTTCAGTCGCCATATTCCCAAATTGGCGACGTTTTTTGCAGTCGCCAAATTTGGCGACTGAAAGTAGTCGCCCGAATGTTTTTTGGCGACTAATGACAGCGACTGGGTCTTGGCGACTGAAATCAGTCGCCAAGTTCATTTTAGCGACTGACATCAGTCGCCAATATCAGTCGCCTGAATGTTGTTTTCTTGTAGTGAAAAATATTTTTATAAAATATGAGGAAAATCTTCTCTAATCACACAAATTCGAGCTGCTCGCGAGCTTTTCGAGCCGAGCCGGTGTTTGCTCGGCTTGACTCGTTAAGCTCTCGAGCCGAGCTCACACGAGCCGAGCTTTGACCGAGCTTTGACCGAGCCGATCTCGAGTTGATCGCGAGGTGTCTCGTCTCATTATCACCCCTAATCACGCTTATAAGACCAAACATTCTTGATGGAATCCAACATTTTTATAGCATCGTAACTCCTAAGACTCAACCAAAATAAATAACCATGACAACCGTTTTCTCCCTGGGAGTCCATAAACGTAAGAGATCAAAATCTAGAACATTTACCTCGCGCCTTCCACCAATCCCCTTCACCTCCAGCTTGCCACTAAACCCCTCACCGCCAGTCCATCACCCCCTTTCACCTTCAACCACCTGTATACTCACCAAGCAATATGTTCCTTCAAAATTGTTATATTTGTGTGTAATCACCAATCCACCAACACATAAAACAAGCCAATTGAGAATGAAAAAGAATGTGTGTAATCGCCAATCCACCCCAGGCCGTTAAACAATCTTATTTTGCACTATATGGTAATAGAAACCCAGCAATATTTTTAAGACAAGGACTTTTCATTCTCAAGTGCCGCGATTACATCTGAAAACTAAACAAGGGCATACAATGATCAACTCGTCTCACTAAAGACGGGCACTCCCACTTAACCTCCCCACTTGCATATTGTGAGAGAGGCACTATCCATCTTCAGCTTGTGATGGATAGTTCTCGTCTGACATATTATGAGAATTTGTGTACAATGATAAAACATATCTGACATGACCCTAAAGATAGATCACCAGAAGATCAAGATATGCCTATTTCATCCAAGTGGCCACATGAGACTCTTTCAAATGAGAGAATATTTAAATGTATCATAAGAGCTTCGAAAATGTTGTATCATGAGAAAGCTTTTAGAAATTGCGAAGAGATAGACTAATATTAGAATAAAGACAACTCTCAAAAGAAAGACTAATCAAGTGCAGTTAATGATATTCACCTGTTTGTGCCCTAGTGAACCGTAGATGTGGAGTTGCAACAGTAATGAACTTCATGGGTTCCAACCTAGCAGTTCTTGGCAGTTGAAAGATATGGTTTTCTTGAAGGTTCATAAAGCCTTCCAACAACATATGTGGCTACTACTCCACCTAAGGCGTAAAAAATGAATGATATCTTCTCTAACGCAAGCGGTATGCCCACCGCTGACAACAGTCAGTACCTGCAGCAGGCGTGGACGCCATCAGAGGGCCTGTGTGGAGTATCATTTATCAAAACAATTTCATTTTGTACACCTAATACAGACAAGCAAAGCAAGAACGATGAAACAATTATTAGTCAAATACCTCATTTGCAAGTGCCTTACCCATCAAGTCAACACTATAAAACGTCAATTTAGGGATGTTGCTGCAAACAAAGACATTAGAAGGTCAATTTCATTTTAGTTTTTTAAGCAACCTATTAGGATATGAGTGATCAATTACAACCTAATCATATTATAGCAAGCATTTTACAAATTAACGAGCAACTAACTATCATTTGCTTTTTTATTCTAGTATTGTTCTTCTAATAGGAAAGACAGTTCTACACTCCCTAACACCCAGGTTTGTATTCTTAGTAATTGTACTTCCTAACTAACAAAGATGGTAACATTGAACCATACATCTCTTTGTTAAGAAACTGTATGAAAACGTTATTGACCCCTTCTTTAGTAGCCCACAACCGCCTGAAAGGATTTTGACAGCTTAAGTATCAAAAGAGCGAAGTGTCACATACACAACATGATCAAAGTAAAGTGTCGGAGTAACATAGGTATGAAACAAGACATATTATGTTGGCAAAGATTAAGAACAACAAAGAGCCTGGAGTCATTAATCTTAAAGCTTCACATGTGATGTAAGAACCTCATTTTCTAATCAAACTCGATCTGAAAGCCTAATTTGAAAGGAAAAAAGAGCAGCGCAACTTCTAACATTAAGTATTTAATAACAGTTCCAAATGAAGCAAGATAGATTAATAAATGAGTATAAATATGAGCATTTGTTATCGTCAATTCGTCATCCCTCCATCCCATTTAATTGTCTACTTTTTTCTTCATATGCTTTATGAGGGACATTTTTATAAAAGCTAAACAAATCAATGAGATGGAGCACCTGCATAGTGTACCATACCAGTTAGTTTCAATTGCAATAATATACCATCTCAAATTAACATTAAGTAGAAAGAGTCACCAAATCTTGATCCTAAAATTAGTCTTAGAATATCAGTAACCAAAGCCCAACTTTAGAGTATATTTGAGGGCTAAATGTCTTTGTGTCATCTTAAACTAATACTCTAATCACAAACTATGATCCCTTCTACTAAAATATTAATTAAATCCCACCCAAGCTCACCACATCAACTGAAAATAACTGCAGAATTTGATTATAAAAAACTTAAATCTCCAACTGTGTGAAAAAATAGATTTAGTAAATCAACCTTGTTGAAGGTTGCATAAAGAAAACAATGAAAAATGTGAAATCAAGTGTGTGAACAACTTTCTTCGCCTAATACGACCTGCACAATGACTTATAATCTCATATATCACTTGACACTTCTTGAAGTGCCAATCTATCACAGTAAGAATAATGTCTTTGCATCGTTTGTGGGCTCAATAATACAAGCCAATCTAAAATAATGTCTCTACATCTTCATATATTGGCTCCTTTTGTAATTAGCAAGTCGAACCAAATTCACATAATCAACAGTAATTATTGCAGGACGATCTCACACATGTGAGGCGGTTTCATCTTGCATAATGTATTCTATACATCTTGCTCATATGATATCAATGAATAAAAAGTGGAAAAACATAGGATGAATAATAGAACTAATGGTGAAGATAAAGTTCATAATTGTGTTGATGTGTACGGCATCGATAACAAACAACCTAAGAAACGTTCAAACAACATTGACAATATTATTTAAGAGAACCAAAAATGGGACTATATTGCTCGACACTGAAATTCAAAATCCAAGTGATCAATGTCAATCAACTTTATAAAACAAAACTGAACAAAGTGATCGCTCACACACCCTCCGTTAATAATATTGTGTTTTCTGCCGACGAGACGACTTAGAAGCTAAACACAATGAATATATCCTTCACCAGCCTAATAAAAACCTCAAGCTTCATGTACACTCCAAATTTGAAACTCAAACAATAAAAAAAATCCTAAAATAGTCAAATGTCAACACTCAAAATTAACATAAAACCCAAACAGACGCCATCATCATTCAGTATAATACATGAAATTAAATGAAGTAAATGATAAATTACCTCATCATCTCGTCTATGTACGCCTCCTTTGCAGAATCCTATTATTGTTGTTCCATTTCTTCCTAATCTTCTACTCTAAAGTCTAAACAGTAACCTAATACGACATCAAACATAAACCCTAATTTAAGAGAACATTAAATTCAGACAAAGAATCAAACTAATGAATCAGAAAAAGGGGGAAAAGTAATCTGAACAAACCTGAAGATAATGAATTGGGCCAAAAGATGATGTAGAACAGAGAGATTTTGGAAATGATAGTTACCTGTTTTTCGTCAATGGATGTTTGAGAATCAAAGGTAAAAGGTGAGCATGATGAGTGTGGAGGAGATGATGGCTGAGAATGGAGAAAGGAGAGAGTATGAGAGAAAAGGGGTGTGAATTATTGTAGCTGAGATAGTGAGATATAGGGCAAAAATGTATGGTTGGAAATGTACAAGGTGAAACGAATAGAAAGTTTTTCCAAAGACAGGCCCAAGCGGAATCAAAGCTCAGCTGAGTAGAAAGCCCAACAGTGGGAGGAAATGGACACCGTTCATTATGAACAGTAAGTTTCCTTGCTCACTTTTTTATAAGGTGTATAGATGTATAGATTCTCGTTGCAGAAGCCCTTGCTTTAAAAGAAGGCGTTCTAACAGTTAATCTTTAGCAATTTCGAATCTGATAATTGAAGGAGATAATCTTTGTGTTATTAACTCAATTCTGAACACTTGGCAAAATCCTTGGGAAATTTATTAAAGTATTATAAAAGATGTGGTTTTAGACTTTGTCTTTTTCCATGAAGTAGTGGTTAAACACTGCTTCCGCGAGGCCAATAAAGTTGCTGACGTTATGACATCGATTGGACATTCTTGTCCAAATCTTTCGAAGTAGTTTGAAAGTAGGTGGCTTCAACTAGGGGTGGGCATAATCCGGCCCGGACCGGAAAAATGGACCGGTCCGGACCGAAATCGACTGGACCGGAATCGGAAAAAAAAAATTCCGGTCCGGTCTCCGATCCATCATTTTTTAAGATTCCGGTTTCCGGTCCGGTCCGGTCTCGAACCGGTATTTTCCGGTCCGGACCGGATTGGACCGGAAAGACCGGAATTATTATTATTTTATTTTTTATATATAAATTTTATTTAATTCCGGTCTAACCGGTCCGATCCGGTCCATTGGACCGGAATTAGAAAAAAGTGGGCATGTAGACTAAATTCCGGTCCAACCGGTCCGGTCCGGTCTTGGACCGGAATTTTTCCGGTCCGGTCCCGGACCGGAATTTTTGTAATCCGGTCGCGGTCCCGGTCCCGATTTTTTATCAATTCCGGTTCTGGTCCAAACCGGTCCCGGTCCGGTTTCGGACCGATGCCCACCCCTAGCTTCAACTCACCTCTATTATCCGAAAGGATGAAATATGTTGGTCTTACTCTAGAGGATCGATCTAGTTTTCTTATCTTATAAAAAAAAATACACATACCCATTTAATAATGAATACGGAGTATTAATGAATAAGTATTAAAGATTTAAGAGTGAAATTAACCTCTCAATAATTCACCAGGTGGAGTGTAGCTTTGGAATTATATTATGGGAAAAGGTGAGAAGCAGCTATTATCCAGCAAGCAAATGAGATTCAAGGCCCATCAAAGCTTCCTGAGCTCTTTCCAAACCGACACATTTACTTTCCTCTTCCATACTTGGCCCACTTAACTCATTCAAGTACGGTTTCAAATATAATAGGGTTTTTTTATATGGTAATGCAGTGCTTTTTCAAATTTTAAGTTGTAACCCTACTTTTCAAAGATTACACATGGTAACCATTAACTCTATTAATATGTATTGACGTGACCCTTAACTATTTTTTCCGTCAATTTGTCCGTTAAGTATGTGATGTGGCCAATTGATTTATGAGATTTTCTACAACGTAACCCTCTAATTTTTTAAATTTTACAAGATAAACCTACCTTTTTCTAGAAATCACACATGCTCATAAAGTATAATTCCTTAATTATTTTACTCAATTACACCCAAAATTATCAAATCTATCTTTATTATCCTTCAATTAACCGAGTAATCAAATTATATTAATTCACTAAAATTATTTTACTCAATTACACCCAAAATTATTACTCTAAAATGCTCTTTCGTAATAAAGAAAACTAATGACTATTATATGCATTCACTTAGATAAAAAAAACTAATAATGATAATCTTAAACTATTTATGTAATCAGATTATATTAATTCACTAAAATCTAACTATAATCTTCTAATTAAAATAAAATAAAATTTTTATGTTAAAAATGGAGAAATCTTTTATTGATACGATTATTAGAGAATAATTTGATCCACCCTCGGTATAAAAACAAAATTGTAAACTACTATTATTAGTTTCATGGCAAAAAAAGAAGAGAAAACTTGTAAATTGAGAATATTGGCTTTGTCGTATAAATAATTATTTTATTAAAAATACATTTTGAAGGGTTTGGATTCCAAGTACCTAAGAGGGGGAGGGGTGAATTAGGTACCACTTTAAAATTTTCAACTTAATCTTTATTGTTTAAAGAAAGTTGATAGTTGTTGAGAAGAACAAATGGATACACTGAATGAACAAGGTTATCAAGAGTGTATTGCTAAATTAGAAAGTTGCTGTAAAGTGACTGTCACAGTGAGTCTGACTGTTACTTGTTCGTTTTAGCAGATGAAGTAAAGGCTACAACACGAAAGTAACAGTATTCGAGACTGTTGTACTGGACAGAAAAGCGAAACAAACGAGTAAAGAAAAGTGCAGCGGAAAATAAACAAGCAAGAAATTAACACATGAGTTTTGAATTGGTTCAGCCACTTGAAAGGCCTACGTCCAATCTTCTTCTTATTGACTCAATTAAGTAATCTACTCCGACTACCTAAGACCCTTACAATAAAAAGGACCAACAACCTACTCCGGTTGCGAAATGAGTTCAAGACTACTCCGTCTCAAACTCGACTCTTCATCTAAGAAAGTTACAAGATCAAATTCCCTGATTTTGTTCTTGTGGAAAGAACGAAGGCGAATTTATTAAGATCTAACTATTCTAGATAGAAGAATACAATACTTAACGCAACAGTTGTCATGTCTGAGACTTTTGAAGACTTTGAAGAAAGTTTGCAAAGATTAAAAGCTTAAAAACTTTGAAGAAAATTTGCAAAGCAGTAAGTTTGATTTCTCTGGAAAGTCTTGAAGAAATGAGAGAGGTGAGCTCTCTATTTATAGAGAAAGAAGTGATTTGAAAAGGTTAAAGGAGAGCCTTGAGAAAGTCCACTCTCAAGCATGTGGGCAAAGTGAATATCCTTGCATAAAGCTTTCACAAGATACAAAGTGTCTCAGAAAAGAGGGCTGCTCAAGATGCAGGAAGTGTTTTACCCTTAGTGAAAGTCATAAGATGACAAACTCATATGGGAACAAGCCAAGTGTTGCTTTTC
>JAIUZE010066307.1:0-20630 GCA_022085475.1 Heliosperma pusillum
CTAGGATGTTTTCCTACCTTGTGGTATAGCCTCGAGTTACAGAAGTCGACTATTGACGGTACTAAGAACTTATGCCTGTTTCTAGACGTATTGGACTTTCATGTTTGATGATTCTATGAGTCTTAGAAGGTGAGATGCAAGCCGGCTAAGGTTGATAGAGTTTGGATTACCGGTTGTTAACTGATTCACATGTTATTTTTGTATGATTAGGGTTGTGTGTATCATGGCCATGTTTTAAAGGTAACCTCTGAGCTAGCATATCAGCTTCCCTACCTCGTGTTATAGGTTGTTAATGGATTCACATGATAGCTTTCATATGCTAGGTTATATGTTAGTTATTTGTTTCATAACATGAAAAACATATCGTATTTGTGAAGGTTTTGTATTTTCCATATACATCTCTTTTATGTTATTCATGTTTTATTAAACTCGACATTTCGTGGCTGGGAGAACTCGGAGTTACTCCCCATTGACTGTGGCTTCCGTGTTTATATTTAATGCGGTTGGCAGGTTTGTGATGCATACTTGGGTACATTAACGAGCTAGCGAGCGAAGTATTTACCTTGGACCTATATTCGGTTCTTAGGATTGTATTATATTATACACTCTTTTATTTCCGTATTTATACGGGAGATATGTCTCCCGTTTTGGATACTTCTTATGTATAATATTATTTCCTTTTTGTTATGAACCTTTTTCTTTAAGACACCTTTGTTATGAGGAATATATTTAATAGTAGGTTCCGGTTTTAAAATTTACCGATTTTCACTAAAGTGAACCTATTAGAAACGTATTCTCATCTTTTATTTATTTAAATTACTTGTTTATCTTTCCGCAAATTTGAGGGTGTCACAGTTGGTATCAGAGCTATTTTGCTCCCGACGCACGTTTGTGTACCCTTGTATAAATAATTTGACCTTTATAAAATAATAAACTTGTGAGATAGAATGGTAGGATAGGTAGATTAGGATTTATGTTGTAGTCTCTTTGTGCTTACTAAATGATAAGTACTAATCTGTGTTTTATTTTGCAAGATGCCTCCGAGAATTGACAACATGATCCTAGCAGCTCTTACTCTTATTATTCAGAATCAGCAAAATCAACAAAATCAACAGCCGAATCCTATTCCTAATCCTCCTCACGACCGTGAGTGACACGGAAGTTGTACATGGGTTGCTTCACAACTATCTAGGAGCCAAGCCAAAACCTATGGTGGTGAAGTAGATCCCATTCAGCTTTCAGAATGGATACGAGAAATGGAGAAGAACTTTTCTCTATACGATGTTCTTGATGCGGATAAAGTCCGTCTTCCTTCCCACTTCTTAGTGAAGGAAGCTGATCAGTGGTGGTCACTTACTGGCCCTACGTCTAAGTTGGAACCTGGTTTTGGTAGGACTCGTTTCCGTGAGCTATTGGAGGCGAGGTTCTACCCGGATGAATTGAGGCAGCAGAAACTGAAGGAATTCATGGACTTCAAACAAGGAGTTCTCTCAGTTCAGGAGTTCACAACCAAGTTCAACGAGTTGGCTCATTATGCCACTCGGCTTATTTCAAGGGAGGAAGACAAGGCATTCTTTTACCTAGGAAAGCTTTCTCCTCAGGTGAAGGGCAAGATCAGTAGGAGTGCTACTTCTTTTGTCTCTTTCTACAATGATGCTATTTGGGCAGAGAGTTCAATCCGCGAGATTGCCGACGAGGCTCGTGCCTCTTATGTTGCTCCTAATGCCTTTGGTAAGAGACCGTTATATCCTACTTCTCGACCTTCCTTTCCCTCCTCTTACCCAAACAAGAGGAGGAATTTTCAGAGTGGACAAGCAACTCAGAGAAACCGTCCATTCTTCCCGAGCAACAACAACGATCTTAAGGGTCGTATCTGTTTTAGGTGCAAGATGCCTATGCATCCCGGTATTGGCTGTTTCAACAAGCCACTTGTGTGCTTTAATTGTCAGAAACTGGGACACAAGTTTAATGAGTGTCCGGATAAGAAGAAGACGGCTTCTACACCAGCTATTTCTGGGAGACCGAAGGGTCGAATTTTTATCATGAGCCGTGCTGAGGCCGATGCTCAACCAGACATTGTGACTGGTATGTTTTCAATTTATGAGATACCGTGTTTAATTTTATTTGATACGGGAGCTTCTTTATCCTTTATTTCGATGAGACTATCCGATAAATTACCTCTCAAAGCTTCAATTGGAGAAAGTACTCCTATATCTTTACCGTCCAGAGATGTGTTTTCATGCTCTTATATTCATTCGGACATTCCTATATCAATAAATGGATCTACTTTTCCGGCTAATCTTCTTCGGTTTCCTCTTGAAGAATTTGATATTATTCTGGGCATGGATTGGTTATCTACTTATTATGCTCGATTTGAATGTCGTGACCAGAAGATTATTCTCAAAAGCCCTTTAGGTACCCGTGTATCCTATCAAGGGGTTCGAAAACAGACCCCTGTGAAACTTGTTTCGGCTATGAAGATGGTAAAAAAAAATCCAGAAGGGTTACAAAGCTTTCTTATGTGTTGTAACTACTTCTACCACTTCGTCTTTGCCTTCTTTGGAAGATGTGCCAATTGTTCAAGAGTTTCCAGATGTATTTCCCGATGAATTACCCGGGATTCCTCCTGAAAGAGATGTTGAATTTTCCATTGATCTAGTTCCCGGAACTGGACCAATTGCTAAAGCTCCTTATCGTATGGCCCCTTCCGAATTGAAAGAGTTGAGAATTCAACTTGATGATTTGATTGAGAAGGGCTTCATTAGGCCTAGTGCATCTCCTTGGGGTGCGCCCGTGCTCTTTGTCAAAAAGAAAGACGGTTCTATGCGAATGTGCATTGATTATCGTGAGTTGAACCGTGTCACAATCAAAAACAAATATCCTCTTCCGCGTATTAATGATCTCTTTGACCAGTTACGTGGTGCTTCTATCTTTTCAAAGATTGATCTTAGATCGGGTTATCATCAAATTCCCGTTCGGGAAGCAGATATTCCCAAGACTGCTTTTAGCTCGAGGTATGGTCATTTCGAATTTAATGTGATGCCATTCGGTTTGACTAACGCTCCAGCAATATTCATGGATCAGATGAATCGTACCTTCAGCGAGTACCTCGATAAATGTGTTGTGGGATTCATTGATGATATTTTGATCTTTTCTAAATCTAAGGAAGAACATGCTGATCACCTCCGAACCATTTTGGGTGTTCTTCGACGCCAAAAATGGTACGCTAAGTTCTCTAAATGTGAATTATGGTTGCCCGAGGTATCTTTCCTTGGTCATGTCATTTCAAAAGACGGTGTTATGGTCGATCCAGCTAAAATTGAGGCCGTGGTGGAATGGAAGAGTCCGAAAAATGTGTCCGAGATTCGGAGTTTCCTTGGTTTAGCGGGTTATTACCGTCGGTTTGTGAAAGATTTCTCTAAGTTAGCAAGACCGATGACTCAATTGCTAAAGAAGGAAGCAAAGTATATCTGGACCGATGAATGTGAAAATGCCTTATTGGAATTAAAGAAGAGATTGACTACCGCACCGGTGTTGACTTTACCAGATGATGAAGCTGATTATGATGTCTATTGTGATGCTTCTAAGCATGGTTTGGGATGTGTCTTAATGCAGAATAGAAAAGTCATTGCATATGCTTCTCGACAACTCAGGGTTCATGAAGTGAACTACCCGACTCATGATCTTGAGTTAGCAGCTGTGGTGCATGCATTTGAAAACTTGGAGACACTATCTTATTGGGGTTCATTGTCGAATCTATACCGATCATAAAAGCTTGAGGTGCATCTTTACTCAGAAGGAGTTGAATATGAGACAGAGAAGATGGTTAGAGTTAGTGAATGATTATGATGCCGAGTTGATTTACCATGAAGGAAAGGCAAATGTTGTGGCAGATGCATTGAGTAAAAAGACTAGTCATTCATTAAATGCTCTTAGTACTTTACCCGATGAACTAGTATCAGAATTTCAGAAGCTTGAGATACAGTTTGTTGGGAAAGGATTCGATTATCTTGGTGCTTTGACTGCGGAACCCGATTTCTATCGAGAGATTCGTACTTGTTTACCGGAGGATGCTACTTTCATCGCCATACGAGCAAAAATACTACTTGGGCAAGCTAAGGATTGTTTGGTGGATAATGATGGTTACCTTCGTTACCATGGTAGAATGTATGTTCCGAGAAGTGCCGAGTTAGAAAGACGAATAACTTGAGAAGCCTCACCTTCTCCTTATTATATTCATCCGGCGGGGTGGACAAAATGTTTAAGATTGAGACAACGTTTTGGTGGCCTAGGATTGGGAAGATGAAGTAAAAAGGAGTTTATTTAAGTAAATGTCTTTACTTTCAGACAGGTGAAGATTCGATAAATCAAAGACCCGGGGAGGTTTGCTACAACCTTTGGAAAATTCCTCGTTGGAATAGGAGGTATATTTTCTACGGACTTCGTGATGGCTTTACCTAGTACTTCTAGTGGAAAGAATGCCATCTGGGTTATTGTAGACCGTCTAACCAAGTGTGCCAGATTCGTGCCTATCAAAGAAACTTGGAGTATAGATGTCTTAGCTTGTACCTATGTGAAAGAGATAGTACGCTACCATGGAGTTCCTAAAGATATAGTTTCAGATCGTGATCCGAGATTCTGTTCCCGATTCTGGACGGCTTTACAAGAAAGCCATGGGTAGTAAAATTGTGATGAGCAAAGCATTTCATGAAAGATACGGATGGTAAAACGCGAGGACGATCCAAAACTTTGGAAGATCTTTCTCCGGGCTTGTGCTTTATAGACTTTATGTTCTTGGGAGACGTGTTTGCCTCTGGTGGAATTTTCTTATAACAAACAGTTACCATGTTCTATCAAGATGGCACCGTACGAGGCTTTATCCGGTAGAGGAAGTGTCGTAGTCGGGTTGGGGAATCAAGTCCAGGGATGATCATATGTGAGTCCCGACATAGTGACTGAAACTATTGATCAAGTTCAAGTCATTCATGAGCGAATGAAGGCCGCTCAAGATAGACAGAAATCATATGCCGATGTTCGTCGACGACCACTTGAATTTGATGTTGATGACCGTGTATTCCTTAAAGTGTCACCAATGAAAGGAGTGAAACGGTTTGGAGTGAAAGGAAAGTTGAGTCCTAAATATATTGGACCGTTTCGTGTGCTTAAGAGGATTGGTCCTGTTGCTTATCGTTTGGAATTACCTCCGAACTTGAGTAAAGTTCATGATGTATTCCATGTTTCTCAATTGAAGAAGTATATTAGTGATCCGAGTCATATTATTCAAGAAGGAGTGTTGGACTTGGAACCTAATTTGGCTTTGGATGAAAGGCCAATTCGTATACTTGAGAGGGCTAACAAGCAGCTCAGAAACAAAGTGGTATCCCTAGTTCGTATCCTTTGGCGTTGTGGAAACGTTGAATCAGAAACTTGGGAGCCCGAAGCTAAAATGTTAGCTAAATATCCCGAGCTCTTTGCTTGAGGTAAATCTCCTTCTTTCTTTCCTCTTTCTATTCGATTTATTTTTTCGAATATTCCGTTCCTTCTATCGAATATCACTTCTTATAGATAGATTACCAGAAGCTTTAGTTAGAAATTTTAGGCATAAATAGTAGAGTTATTACCTTTACTATAGAAATTTTTGAACTAAAAGCTTTTGAAAATATTTTAATGATTTCAAGTATTTTACCGTCAAGGAGTGTTGAGACTTGTTATTGGAGACGTTCGATAACTAGTTTTCTCATTTATTGATGCGAAAATGTATCTTTTAAAGTCTTTGACTTGGGACGTCGATGTTCTTAACAGCTGACGAGAACCTGCCGCCCCATTGATAAGACCCAGTATTTTTATTACAAATATATTTTTAAAAAAGTTGGAAAATAACCTACATAAAGTCACATTTCCTCCTTCAAGTTCGAGGACGAAAAACTTTAAAAAGAGGAGTGAGTGTAAAAACCTAATTGAAGACCGAAATTATATTTGAAAAATAATAAATTTAATTTATCTTAATTTATTAAGATTTATTTGAATTTATGATAATTTAATATAATTATTTTGAATGTATTCGGAATTAAAGAGAAGGTTTTACGGTTTAACCCCGAACGTCATTTAACTATTCCCGAGTCAACTTAAGTCCCAAAACAAACCCGAAACCCGACTCTTGCATGAGTCACACGCCCCATGTCATCTTTTTCCACTCATATTAGATCTTTTGATTACTTTAAATAAACTAATACAAATATCTAAGATATTTGTAACTTTATCGATCCGTCAACTTAAACTCCGCAAATCGCTTAAAAACAGACCCGACTTCTACCTATACCACACGGCTCCCTCCTCCTCTCTTAGGATTAGATATTTTCTTTCTTTTGATTACAATAACATAATATCTAATTAATATCTAGATATTTGATTAAACTATCATAAAACCTAATAATATCTAATTAATTACCATAATATAATTATAAAACCCGAGTCAATCCCGTAACAACAAATTCAAAACCCGATTCATTAATTACTCTATAACTACAAGGCACACCCACCCCATTATTCACTACTTATCTTTTCATTTTACATTAAATCAACTTAATATCTAATTAATACTTTCTTTAATATAATCAAAATCGTTCTTGGTGTTCTTCATCGTTCTTCATCGTTCTTGAGCAAAATCGTCACAAAACCTTCGTTACTTGTTCAAATACGTCCTAACTTATATTTCTAGAGTCTTCTCTTCGCTCTTCATCTCCATGTACGTTTTATTTCCAATTCCGACAAAATCGTTTTCAACACTTTAATTGTTGAAATTCAAGTTTTAATTCTAATAATGTTATTCTTGTCATTTATAGGAGAAGATTATGAAGACGAGTTTGGTGACTCGTATATTTTAGAAGAAGATTAGTAGACGGGTTTTTACTTCTTATTTTGGTGCTACTTGATTTTGTGCTAGCTAAGGTAACGATTCCGAGTTACTCGACGAATAAATGTTACATACTTTTGTTTTTGTTCATGTTATTGTTATTTACGGTTTAAGTAGTAACATAATAAATAGTTATTATTTTTTATTATGGTATGGAATTCTTAACATGTTTAGTGTTCTTGACATATTTGGATGATTTGTTCATAATTATAATTTTAGTATGAATGATGGTTGAATTGGTTGTTAAAAATGGATGTTGTTAATTAAAACATGTTAGAAATAAATTTGGATTGTTGATTTGTTTTGGCCGTGTATGGTGGCTGTTTAGGGTGGCTGAAAACCGACCGAAACCAGGCCGGTTCAGCCCAGTTCAGGCCGGTCCACGCCGGTTCAGACCCGGTCTGGGTTGGTCCGTGTATTGGCCTTTGGGCTTGAGTCGATACTTGATTGTTTTGTTGTTGTTTTGACGGGTTTTAAATATGTTAAGCATGCGGGAAATATTAAGAAACGGTTTTTAGAAAAGTCGACCAAAACAGCCCAAACCAGGCCCGTGGGCCCAGTTCAGGCCCGGTTTATTCTCGGCCCAAAACAGGCCGTGAGTCCTCCCTTTGGACTTGTGACGGTTTTTGAGTTTATTGTTATTTTATTGTGTTTTTTAATATTTAGCAAGTGGGAAATTTTAAATAAGTAAATTATTTAATTAAAAGGTTTTCATAATATTATTATTTCTCACATGTTAGAAATTATAATATGAGGTTGTAGTTTTATATGATATCCTTTAAGTCAAGCCGGTTTCGTAAGATTTAAAAATTCACATGTTAGAAGTTGGAATAAAATAGCATGAAATGAATATGATGATTTTATGTTCAAGTCTAAATGGTAAAGACTCTGTTTCTAGCCGGTTTGACCAAACGGGTTTGGTCAAACTAAGATCTAGTCAGCCCCGTTTTGACTGATGACCCGTCGCGGGACTCGGGTCGGGGATTTGTCTTCAAGTAAGGTTCTATTTAATTAATGAATTAGCCTTAGTAGATATGAGGCGATATGTTATTTGAATATGATTTATATGCAATTAGTCACATGATAGGAAGTTTTTCCCGTGACTGTTTAATTATATGGTTGGTGTCGTGTTGACTAAGTACCCATAGAGAATTATGAGTATATGGCGTCTTGACCATTCTAATTCTAAATGAGTATCTTGGACCATGACATGATAGGCCTTACTATCTTTAACGAGTATATAGTTCACAGCTTGATAGCTTTTGTGTTCCGGCTGGGGGGTTTATCTCCAAGCTGGAGCATGGCTGCCTAATTGCTTCCACTTTGGGAATGGAGCCAGCTTAAGTACTAGCCAACTCTGCTTAGGGGGTCGCCTAGTAGAGATTCTCATGTACTTTTGGTCATGAGACAGGGATGGGTTAGCTTTGTCGCTAGGTCTGATCAGTCTAGGACTAGGATGTTTTCCTACCTTGTGGTATAGCCTCGAGTTACAGAAGTCGACTATTGACGGTACTAAGAACTTATGCCTGTTTCTAGACGTATTGGTCTTTCATGTTTGATGATTCTATGAATCTTAGAAGGTGAGATGCAAGCCGGCTAAGGTTGATAGAGTTTGGATTACCGGTTGTTAACTGATTCACATGTTAGTTTGTATGATTAGGGTTGAGTGTATCATGGCCATGTTTTAAAGGTAACCTCTGAGCTAGCATACCAGCTTCCCTACCTCGTGTTATAGTTTATTAACGGATTCACATGATAGCTTTCATATGCTAGGTTATATGTTAGTTATTTGTTTCATAACATGAAAAGCATATCGTATATGTTAAGGTTTTGTATTTTCCATATACATCTCTTTTATGTTATTCATGTTTTATTAAACTCGACATTTCGTGGCTGGGAGAACTCGGAGTTACTCCCCACTGACTGTGGCTTCCGTGTTTATATTTAATGCGGTTGGCAGGTTTGTGATGCATACTTGGGTACATTGACGAGCTAGCGAGTGAAGTATTTACCTTGGACCTATATTCGGTTCTTAGGATTGTATATTATTATACACTCTTTTATTTCCGTATTTATACGGGAGATATGTCTCCCGTTTTGGATACTTCTTATGTATAATATTATTTCCTTTTTGTTATGAACCTTTTTCTTTAAGACACCTTTGTTATGATGAATATATTTAATAGTAGGTTCCGGTTTTAAAATTTACCGATTTTCACTAAAGTGAACCTATTAGAAACGTATTCTCATCTTTTATTTATTTAAATTACTTGTTTATCTTTCCGCAAATTTGAGGGTGTCACAATCTTCCTCGATACATCCGAGGTAACGGTCAGGTTGATGAACAATTCTACTTGACCTTCCAGGGACAACAACCGTTTCAGACGAGGAGGGAATGTTTTCCTCTACTTCATTCTCGGTTTGTGGCTCTTGAAGTTCATCAAGTTCAAACTTTCTCTCACTCTGTCTATTAGAAATAATATTTTTTTCTAGAAAGACAGCATCACGAGACACAAACACTTTGTCCTCGTGACGGTTGTAGAAGTAATACCCATGTGTTTCCTTAGGATACCCTACAAAAAGACATTTGTTGGATCTGGGTGCGAGTTTGTCGTTAGACTTGTCATGAATATACGCCTCGCATCCCCAAATTCTTATAAATGACAAATAAGGAGCCTTTCCTTTCCATATCTCATATGGAGTCTTATCTGCCGCTTTAGTTGGGCTACGATTTAGTGAAAAAATGCAGTTAAGCTAGCAAATCCCCAAAATGAATCAGGAAGCTCTGTGAGACTCATCATTGACCAAACCATATCTAATAAAGTTCTGTTTCTCCTTTCGGACACACCATTTAGTTGAGGTGTGCCAGGAGGAGTCCATTGTGATACTAAGCCACAATCTTTTAGATGTGAATCAAACTCATTATTTAGATATTCACCACCACGATCGGATCGTAGGGTTTTAATCTTCTTATTCAATTGGTTTTCTACTTCATGTTGAAACTCTTTGAACTTTTCAAAAGGTTCACTCTTATGCCTCATTAAGTAGACGTATCCTTATCTACTCAAATCGTCGGTAAAGGTAATGAAATAGTTATAACCAACTCTAGCTTGGAGAGTCATTGGGCCACACACATCCGTATGTACAAGTCCTAATACCTCACTTCCTCGTGTTCCTTTTCCCGTAAAAGGAGCACGAGTCATCTTGCCTAAAAGGCAAGATTCGCATACACCATAAGATTCGTAATCAAATGGTTTGAGAAGTTTCGTTGAAACAAGTCTCTTTATGCGTCGCTCGTTTATGTGACCTAAACGACAATGCCAAAGGTATGATTGATTCGTTTCACCAAATTTGAGCTTCTTACTCTCTACATGATAAACTTCATTAACATTATCTATAACATAAATACCTCCAATAGAGACAGCTTTACCATAAAACACATCATTAAAAGAAAACGAACAACTATTGTTCTTGATTACAAAAGAGAAACCCTCCGCTTCAAGCACGGATATGGAGATAATGTTCTTGGTCAAGGAGGGTACAAAATAAAAATTATTTAAATACAATTCAAGACCACTAGCTAAGGTGAGTACATAGGTTCCTACAGAAACGGCGGCTACTCTTGCTCCATTCCCCATGCGTAGGTCTACATCACCCTTGGCTAGTGCTCGCACGTCCTTCAGCCCCTGTAAATGATTACAAAGGAGAGAACCACATCCGGTATCAAATATCCAAGTAGAAGTGCAAGCATAGTTAATATCTATCATATAGAGAGAAGAGAGGATTATACCTGACGGTGTCACACATCCGTCCTTCTTATCCTTCAAGTACTTGGGACAATTGTGTTTCCAATGTCCCTTGCCTTTACAATAAAAGCATTCGGCGTCGGCATGCTTCTTGCCCTTAGCCTTGGCATTGCTATACATTATAGCTTTGCCCTTTCCTTTTCCATGCTTCTTAAATTGGGCCTTAGCTTTGCCCTTTCCCTTTTGAACCCCAAGGCTTAAGTTCTTCAACTTCATTGAAAGAATATCCCTTTTCTCACTCCCACTTGCTTCCATATCTCGTTCGATTTGGGTAAGGAGGGCATGGAGCTCATGAAAGCTCTTGTCCATGCCATGCATGTTATAGTTCGCCCTAGTTTGAGCGAACTTGGGAGGAAGTGAGTGAAGGATACGGCCAACCGCTAGCTTCTTTGGAATCTTAACCCCTAGACGCTCTAGGATGTCTACATGCTCAACCATCTTGAGCACGTGTGATCCAACGTTTTGGCCCTTGTCTAGCTCGGCTTCAAAAAGCCATGTCATAGCATTGTATTGGCGTATGTCAGGTGATTGAGAAAACGCCAAAGTCACCCTCGAGAATATCTCATATGCTCCTAGGGTGATGTATTGTTGCTTAAGACTAGAAGACATTGACCATATCAAGACCATCTTGACGTCATTGGATACTTTCAAGTACTCCTCATAAGAGGCCTTGGCCGCATTAATGGCCCTTGGGCCGGGTTCAATGGGAGGGGTTTTGGTCAAGTAGCGTAAGACGTTATCCGATAACGCCGCACTCTTAATCGTTTGCTCCCACTCGACGAAATTAGATCCATCGTCTTTTAAGATGCATTTGTCCATTACGGACCTTAGCCATGAGTCTTTGCCAAGTTGAACGGTATTGTTGTTATTGTTTGCCATTTGTGAATTGAATTACTACAACAAAATTAGGAAATATTAACATTCAATGTTTTAAACAGTTTTTACTTGTAAAAACAATTTTAAACATGTCACTAATATAATCACCCCTCACGAAATTATATAAGTGATTCCGAGACGCGCATTTTAGATAAAAAAGAACATGTTATGCCACCTTTATGTAATAAACGGTAAGTCAACACTTTGACTAATTCTACTCTTCGAAGTCTCGGTCGACGGATTTCATCTAAACCCATCTCCTAGTTCCGAGATAACGCTTATCTCGTTGAGACCAACCCAATTTAGGCATGTGATCGCATCACCCTACTTACCCGAGGTAAAAAGGTCCACGTTGTGGTTGTCCTAATTAACACGGGATTCATTGGTGCTTTAATTGGTAAGGCTAAATCTCAATTCAATTTTAAGTTGTGTGAGAGGTCTAGCCAATTTAGTAATTAATTGCCTATAAGTGAACTAAGTCGGCGAATTTTAAATAACGTTAAATTGACAATCGTGAAATAAAAATGCATGTTGGCGATTTTGGCATGAGCGGAAAACATAAACAAGCAATTAACAATTAATAAATCCTAGTATGGCCACCTAGCTAATCTTATTAACTAGTTGATTAAAAAATCGGAAACCAACTCCTTGGTCCCTTGCCTCTTTATGGAAAAAGCTCCAAAATGGCACTGTCGTTTGGAACACCGACTTCGGGAATCTCCGTCTTCATACTAAATAATTACAAAAATACAAATGAATACATAGAAAATTCCTATTATACATTTGATCTATAAAATGAAACTATTAATTATTACAAAACGGCGATACGAGATTGGAATAAATTACAACCGAATCGTTATTCCCTTACATTATGGGTAATACCGATTAAAAAATAATCTAGGCCATACTAGGTACAACTTGCATTAAAATAAATAAATGACATTCATTCATTCAACATAAATAACATAAATAAAATAATGTAAAATTCATGCCAAAATTGTGACAACCCTCGCGAATGCGGAAATATAAAACATACAAGCATGTGAAATAATATGCGGAAATACGGTATTTTAAAAACCTTTAAACATGCAAGATATATAACCGAGGTGTGTCAAAATATTACAAACTAAATACGGAAATACAACAAAGAGACGGGGTCTCTTAAAAATGTTAGCAAAGAACAAGTGTTTAGCAAAACTAGCTAATATCGTCTAGAGGTGAAAACTTCCAGGGACAAACGCCCGCTAGCTCACACCCGAACCCCAAAATATCATATCCAAAAAGTCATCCATGCAAGCAACCTGTTCATTCATGAAAAACATGAACGCCACGGCGTGGGGAGTAACTCCGGGTTCTCCCAGCCATATCACATTAAACGTACAAATAAGGAAATACAAAAGTAAAGCATGCATATATAGATATACATGTGAGATACGATAAGAATAGATAGGCAATTCTATGTATAATGATAAGATCATGTGGAAATCAAATCCGAAACCATCATGTTATTCAAAGACTCGGGGAAGACACTCTTAGGCAACCGAATACGCTCACTAGGGCTTGCATCTCACCGTTCGCGGTATAAGTTTGATAAGATTGAGACTCGACAAACAAACCATGCCAAGTCATTCAATGATCAATCATATAATCCTTCATGTAATCATACCAATATATTGACAACATCTCTCACGGTAAATGAAACGCACTAGCATCGTGTACAATAGCAAGACAAGCCAATGGAAGCTCACGGAATAAGACGTTTTCCGGAACCGTATACGATAAGACGTTTCGGATACTCATGACCTAGACAAAACAAGTTCACAGGATAAGACGTTTCCTGGAATCATGTACGATAAGACGTTTCGTACACACAAGACTCTAATCCTCTCGGTAGGACGACGATAATAATAAGGTCCTAGTCTAAACCTGGCCAGACTCTCGGGATAAGACGTTTCCCAATTCGACATGTGGTAAGGCGTTCCACATCCAAGACTCGGTCAATCATAGACGCCGAGTACCCCAAATTCGGTCAACCTTCACGAAAGAGGCGGAAAGAGATCTATAGTCAAAAGTCAAGCTAGTACGCTACATGCAATAACACCACCTCGCAGGTATACAACATTTGACGGTCGGGTCGATCAACTCATTGCGTTCGCCTCCTAACAACGTCGTCATATACCCACTAAACATGCATACAAGCATCAGGGATACACCCCATCGGTCCGACATTCCAGTCTAACGAGTATAAGGGTGTAGCCGGGAAATGAGAGTACAAAGCACATAGGAAATTTGTGCTCAAACCGTAACATTTGTAAAAACCGACTCAAAGTGGGAACATACCAAAAACCGTCACAAAACATGAGAATAGGGAATCATATAAGTTTAAATATGATAAACATGAGTCAATACATGATACATAAGTATTAGAACAAGTTTGTGAAGCATAATGAATAAAAACATAGATCACCTCTCCAAAACAACGATGTTTGGAAACCAACGAAAACAAGGGTCCACTTCAAACGGTCATAACTAGAGTTATAGACATGGGAATGCAGAAACTCCAAGTCGAGGTGATAGCTTATCCTCTTACGGTTCCAACGAGATGTCACACGCCCAAAACAAGCAAGTAACGAAGGAGATATGATCATTTTACAAAAAGGGGTCAGTGCAGGAAAAATTCTGTTGGCAGCGTATGACGCAGCATGCGTCACCACGACGCAGCCTGCGTCCTACGACGCAGCCTGCGTCCCCCAACGCAGCCTGCGTCCTTCACGGGAGTCAAGGACGATCAAAAATCAACATGTTATCAACAACCAAATCTTCATTTATCAACACAAACCATCAATTCTCATATCAATTAACAACTAACAACAACCAACAACAACAACACAAGTCCTAAGCACACTAACCATAATCTAAATACGGTTTCTAACATGGAAAACACATTAAAACACGTAAATGATATCGAGTAACCCTTCACCGTTACCTTTACGCGTCTTTAAACGGTTTCTAAACCTTCCTAGTCTCTCCCCTATCCTACAATTAGATATAAAAGACGAATCTCTTCCACCTTGATACAGAAGGAGTAAATTTAAAAAAGCTGAGAAAGACGTAATTTTATACCAATACGGATAGAGGAAGCTAAAGGGAAGGATAAGACGAACTTACGTGATTTGAGCGAGAATGAACACTATGACGAATCTAAGACGGGTGAAAAATGGAGGCAAGGTTTTTATGGTTTCTTAGTGAGGAAGAAAGAAAATGTTGAGTTGTGTGGAAATGAATTAGGTTTAGGGAGTATGAGGGAGTATATGTAGGGTGAGTCGGAAAAGTCAACGAAAGTCAAAGGCGGCTCAAAAGTCAAGAAAAGTCAAAGACGACTTAAAAGTCAAGAAAAGTCAAAGACGACTTAAAAGTCAAGAAAAGTCAAACGCGCCTTAAGACGGGATTCTCATGGAATCTCGCGGAAATTCCAAATACGAACTCGGAAATTGTAAATTCGACTCGAAAAATTAAATTTACGATTAAAACTAAAATTCGCTGAAAAGATTTCGTAAAATATTTCTACTAGAAAAATAGGGTACATTTCCGGGTGTTACATTTTATTTCCAAAATCATGCATCAATATTTTATCATCCAAAATCATAGACTAAAGCTATAATTTTGAACATAAAATCTCTCGAATGGAATAGTTATCAAATGACGACCTATACTATCTAATCTTCACAAAGATCTTTAGTATACAGATCATCTCTTCAGCTTGATCACAAAGACCCTCCATCTCGAGTCTTGTGTAGTTTTATGTAGATCTTGCTTGAAGCGATTTTCTTTAAAGTTATGCCTGGTTAGCTATAACTTTCATGTTCACTTCCAAAGTTATTCCTGAAGTTGTAATAACTTTGTCTCACAGACTTTATCAAAGTTATGCCTAACTTTGATCTTTCTTCTCATAATTGTTGCTAGTTATAATAAGACTAAAGCACACAATTACACGCATATGATATATCGAGTAAAACATATTATTACGTAAACACATGTCATTATCAAAACTATGAAATCGGTCCAACAAATTCCCCCTTTTTGATGATGACAAGTCTCTTATGATTTCCTCCTAACAAAGTGACTAAGTATGGTTCCCCCTCAAAAAAATACTCCAAAGTTATAGCAACTTTGATCGCAAGAACAAAACAACTTAGCCAAAGTTATAGCTTGAGAGACTTTAAGAGAGAACGAGTCTTGACAAGGAGCAAGCTTAAGCAAAGACTCAAATCATATCATTTCTTCCCTCTCTTGGCATCATTGAAAAGACAAGAACAAAGACATGAAACGACTAGAATAACACACGTCAAGGCAAGAAATAGATATGCAAAATACGCAATATAAAACGATATATACCAAGCAAAATCAAGTGCAAATGTTAATTAAGAACTACAAACCACAAGAAATTGTTAGTTGCCAAGTGGGCCGAATAGAACAAAGTTTAAACAAGCCAAAATGGGTCGAATTGGTAAAGTAGTTCAAGAAACAAATAAACAAGGATAAGAAGAACAAGGCATTGTGGGTGGGCGGGTGAGATTAGGGTGCAACATAACCGGGCCGTGTGCGGTACTCGAGAGTGGAAAGACGGTCAAGGCACGAGGACACATGGGAAGCTTGAGCGGTGAGGCAAACGTCAAAGTTCCGAACTTTCAAGGAAAGAGCCTCCGTCGCATCAAAGATAGTACGCATCCCCTCACGCATTTCCGTACCACTTTTAACCAAAGAACCGCCTTAGCTCACCAAATATGTCATCCGATCCCTTTGCCTATACATTTCTTGTCGACAATCGACAATGTTCCTCTCCAATTTAGCTAGGCAATCATCCATACCCGTCATCCACGCCCGCATCTCACGACTCACACCCGACCCACCTTGGTCACGGGTGGAGCTAGTGGAACCCAATGCCACGGTTTGAACAATCTTGTCCAAAACCGCATCAATCTTTTTGTCATGCGCATCGAGGCGCTCCATCACACTTCCCATAAACATATCCAACCTAGACTTGATTCCTGAAAGATCAACCCCAACCGGCGGCAACCCGACCGAACCCCCTTTGGTCAAAAACATCAACTCCGGTCCACAAGCATCTAACTTCATGAATTTTAAAAACGTGTCACACATGTCATCCTTGACGATAACACCATAACTATTCACATCAACGACCTCTTTTGACTCAAGGAGCCGTGACACCCACATCCCGTAGAGCAAATCAAGAGTTGAACAAATCTTGTCCTCGGTGACCGAGAAAGCGGTTTGTGAAATACGAGAAAAGACAAGAAAAGGTAGATTAACCCGATTTCCCTCCAACCAATTCTTCACAACTAACATCTCATAACATGCAATCTTGTCCCGTCCTCCCCGACGCGGAATAACGGTGTTCCATAAAAAATTCAACATAAATTTCAACTTTGGAGAGACACTCCCCGCCAAAACACAACTCGACAAAGAAGCCCCAATATCAAAGTATTTCTTAACTTCCAACTTAGCCATGTCCGTCAGTTCATCCCATGACGTACTCGGATTGATTTTGATTCCATCATCAGGAACCGAAAACAGAGTACAAAAGTCCGTCACGGAAATCGAAACTGAACGGCCATTAATAACGGCATTCAACACTCCATCGGTTAATGAAACAGAAGCGAAAAACTGGATTACCTCAGTCGGATAGACTGGACCCGAAAATCGTGCCACGGTTTCCCATTCTTGAAAATTTAAAAAGTCAGTAAATAATCCTAAAGCCGCATATTTGTCACACCAAGCTTTCGGATAATGACGACCCCCATGCATTCCGTACTGAGCAACTCGGTTCACAAGTTTTCTTTCATCTTTTGTGAGACGGAGTTTGTCAAGCCTGGAAGATGTTTCTTGAGGCGAAAAATCACGGAATGTGACCCGTGTAGTCTCCTCGGGAACCGTGTCAACGGATTCGGTAGTAGCTTCTTCTTGGACTCTAGCTTTGCCCTTATTTAACCTTCTTCTTTTTTACCCTCAAGACCCGTACGACTGTACCGGACCCTGTTTGGTTCATGGTAGGTGATTTTTGTGTAGGAGTAGGAGAAGTGTTTGTGGGCATGCTAGGCTTAGGAGTTTTAGGATTTGGGTTTTTGGAGATTTTTGATCTTGTGGAAGCCATGGATGAAGAGTGAAGGTTTTGGGTAAGTTTTTTTTTGTTGTTGTGTGGGTGCCGTGAGGAAGGAGAAAGAGGAGAGAAAGAGTTAAAAATTTGGTGAAGTGTTTTGATGGTGAAAGTGATGGGTAATTATGAAAAGTAAAAATTGGGAAGAGTACTTTTGTACTTGGCACATGGGGTGTGCCGGCTCTAGGTAGTCTCCTTTCCTTTTTTTTTTTTTTTTTTTTTTGAATTTTGGTAGGAAAGAGAATCTTAGGTAATTAATTGTTGAGATATGGTAAGGATAGGATTTGGTAAAATAAAAAGATATGGTAGGGTGATTTTATTTGGTAATTTCGGCTAACAATAAATACATGGGTAGAATTTTGGTTCAATTAGGAAAGTGAATAAGATAAGTTTTTGGCAAATATGTGGTTCATAATTCAATTTCCATAAAACACTTAATATGCAAGATACTCACGTAAAATATATTATATTAAACACAAATATACTAGCAATGAAATATGCAGACACAGTCATACAATCTCGTCTTATTCTAGCCAGTCACGCAGGTTCACAAAATAAATAAGACGAATTTAATTGTTACTGATTAAACCAATTTTCAACCGCAAAATCTCAAAACGTCTTCTCGCTAACGCCTTTGTTAAAATGTCAGCCCATTGATTTTCAGTACTACAAAATTCGAGTTTAATGTTGCCCTTTTCTACATGGTCACGCAAAAAATGATGTCTAATGTCTATATGCTTCGTACGAGAATGCTGAGCTGGATTCTTAGAAATAATAATAGCACTCGTATTATCACAAAAAACAGGCATACAACCAGCATTAACACCGTAATCACATAGTTGTTGCTTTAACCAAAGTAGTTGAGAACATACCAGTCCTGCAGCGATATATTCGGCTTCTGCAGTAGACAACGCAACCGAATTTTGCTTCTTTGAGCCCAAAGTAATTATACAAGGTCCAACAAACGTAGCAAATCCAGAGGTACTTTTTCTATCTAAAGAGCATCCGGCATAATCTGCGTCTGAATATCCTACTAGATCGAAATTGCACTCAAGTGGATACCATAAATATAAATTAGATGTACCAATTAAATATATCTCAAGATACGTTTAACTGCAATCATATGTGATTCCTTAGGACATGATTGAAATCTAGCGTAGACACATACACTGAACATAATGTCAGGTCTACTTGCAGTTAAATATAATAAATCACCAATCATACCTCGATATGTAGTCTCATCTACGGACTTACCATTTTCGTCTAAGGTCAATTTTTTGTCAGTTACCATAGGCGTGTCCATTGGATGAGCATTTTCCATACCAAATTTTCTGATTAGCTCCTTGACATACTTTTGATGGTGAATCTTTATCCCTTCCTTAGTTTGTTGAATTTGCAATCCGAGGAAGAATTTCAATTCTCCCATCATGCTCATTTCAAATTCTGAGGTCATAAGATCTGAAAAATACTTGCACAATTTATTGTTAGTAGAACCAAAAATAATATCGTCTACATAAATTTGAGTAACAAGTAAATCAGAACCCTCGGATTTTAGAAATAGGGTTTTGTCGACATATCCTCTTTTAAAATTGTTTTGCAATAAAAATTTTGACAATCTGTCGTACCAAGCCCTAGGCGCTTGTTTCAAACCATATAAAGCTTTATCGAGTTTAAAAACATGGTGTTGAAACTTGCTATTCAAAAATCCAGGAGGTTGTTCAACAAAAACCTCTTCTTCCAAATAACCGTTAAGAAATGCAGTCTTAACGTCCATTTGGAATAATTTCATTCCTTTATGAGCTGCGAAGGCGATGAGCAAGCGAATAGCTTCAAGTCTTGCTACTGGTGCGAATGTCTCGTCATAATCAATCCCTTCTTGTTGATTATAACCTTGAACGACCAATCAAGCCTTGTTACGAACTATAACTCCTGAATCATCCAATTTATTTCTGAATACCCATCGAGTACCAATCACAGTTCGATTAGGAGGTCGTGGCACAAGGTGCCATACTTTATTACGTTCAAACTGTTGAAGCTCCTCTTGCATAGCCACAATCCAGTCAGATTCTGCAAGAGCTTCCTTGATGTTGGTGGGCTCTATGGTAGACAGAAAAGAATAGAATGAACAAAAGTTATTTAATGTTCGCCTCGTTTGAACTCCCTTATTCAAACTTCCTAGGATACTATCCATAGGATGAGAACTCTTATATTTCCATTTCTTAGAGTTCCTAGGCTCATCATCATCTGATGAACTATCACTTTCCTCAAATGATTCAGAATCAAGATTGGTTCCCCCTGAGTTGGACTCTGGGGTTATAGCTGAAGTTGGTACAACTTCAGTTACACCATCTTGGTTCTGGTTCAAAGTTATAGCATCATCAGCTATAACTTCAGTTTCCTTTTCCTTGTTTTGAGAAGAGACATTCGTATCATCAACAATTGTCTCAGTTCTCTGTTCAAGGTCATTTGCGGATTTATCAAGTTCATCATTGATTCCTTCAATAACTTCTTCATTATTTTCTGGCTCGTCTTCCCTTGAAAGGCGAAAGTCTGGATCATTCATGTCTTCTTCTTCATTCTGTTCAACTTGTTCAGGCACATTATCTTCATCAAATACAACATGAACACTTTCTTCTATGCACAACGTTCTTTTGTTAAAAACTTTAAAAGCTTTACTATGATTAGAATAACCAACAAACACAGCTTCGTCACTTCGTGGATCAAATTTGCTCAAATTACTTTTTCCATTGTTATGGACAAAAAAAAACATTTAATACCAAAGCAACGCAGGTGAGATATATTGGTGTTTTCTCCCTCTTAAAAGTTCGTTAGGGAGTATTTTTGAGAAATTGGTCTTAAT
>JAIUZE010066308.1:0-21659 GCA_022085475.1 Heliosperma pusillum
ACCCGACCTTCTAGGTTCCTCAGGAATATTGACCGCAGCAGAAGATGAAGGAACATCTTCCTCCATCGGTTGCTCGGTTGTTGGTTCTTGAATCTCCGACAGATCGAAGGTTCTATCACTCGTCTTGTTCTCGAGAAACTCTTTCTCTAGAAACTTCGCCCTAGCCGCAACAAAAACACGTTGTTCGGTAGGCGAATAAAAGTAATGACCAAACATTCCTTTTGGATAACCAATAAAGTATGTCTTGACCGATCGCGGGCCGAGCTTATCCTCGTGTCTCCACTTGACATAAGCCTCGCATCCCCAAACCCGAATAAAGGACAAGTTAGGGACTGTTCCTTTCCACATTTCAAATGGAGTCTTGTCAACAGCTTTAGACGGACTTCGGTTAAGTATAAGAGCAGCTGACAAAAGAGCATAGCCCCACAATGAATCAGGCACTGCCGTGTGACTCATCATGGATCGAACCATATCAAGTAATGTCGATTTCTCCGTTCGGACACACCAATTAATTGAGGTGTTCCAGGTGGAGTTAACTGTAGTACTACACCACAGTTTTTAAGGTGTTGATCAAACTCGTTCGAAAGATATTCGCCACCACGATCTGAACGTAGTGCTTTAATCTTTCTACCCAGCTGGTTTTCAACCTTATTCTGGTATTCCTTGAACTTATCAAAGGACTCACTTTTGTGCTTCATTAAGTAGACATATCCATATCTACCCAAATCGTCCGTGAAAGTGATAAAATATCTATAGCCATCTCTAGCGTTGATTGACATTGGTCCACACACATCAGTATGTATGAGTTCTAATAGGTCAACAGCGCGCATTCCAACACCTTTGAAGGCAATTCGAGTCATTTTGCCTATGAGACATGATTCACACGTGCCAAATGATGCATAGTCAAATGGGGAGATAGTCCCATTGTCAATGAGCTTCTTCACGCGTTTTTCATTTATGTGTCCCATACGGCAATGCCATAGATAGGTTTGATCTTTGTCACCTACCTTTACCTTTTTATTACTCACATGCAATATATCTGTGGTTTGATCTAAAACATAAATCCCATTCATGGAAACTGCTTTACCATAAATCATTTCGTTAAAAGAGAAAATACATCTATTATCCTTTATTACAAATGACAAACCGTTCTTATCGAGTACGTTAACAGAAATAATGTTTTTAGATAAACTGGGTACATAGTAACAGTTATTTAAAAATAACTCAAATCCACTTGGGAGTTGGATTACATATGTTCCCACTGAAACGGCAGCTACTCTTGCTTCATTCCCCACTCGCAGGTCCACATCACCCTTTTCGAGAGTTTTGATGTTTCTTAGGCCCTGCAAATGATTACACAGATGAGAACCACAACCAGTATCAAGTACCCAAGTTCCGAAACTTGCATGGTTAATCTCAATCATATGAATAAAAGAAGACATACCAACAGGAGTGACGCGACCTGCTTTTACGTCTTCAGCATACACGGGACAGTTCCGCCTCCAATGCCCAGTATTGTGGCAATGGTGGCACTCCATGTTTTCTTTACTCTTTTTCTTGCCTTGTGAGCTACTGCTAGTCTCACCAGGCCCACTCTTGCCCTTTCCTGGCTTCTTGAACTTCGGCTTCCCTACATCTAGGTCGGCCTGAGCCTTGGCCTTACCCTTACCCTTCTTTGCAATCATGAGAACGTCCTGCTTCAGACTCCCACTCAATTTCAGATCCTTCTCAGTCTGTATGAGAAGTGAGTGTAGCTGATGAGGATTTCTCTTCAAATCATTTATGTAGTAATTTGCCCTGAATTGGGCAAAACCATCATGGAGTGAATGAAGCATGCGGTCAATGACCACGCTCTCTTTGATTTTGCAATCAAGTGCCTCCAGTTTTTCGAGATTCTCGATCATATCGAAAATGTGTGGGCTAACCGGTTGGCCCTTCTGGAGTTTCGTCTCAAAGAAGCGAGTGGTAAGCTCATACATAACGATCTGCGGTGCTTTTGAGAACTCGTTAGTGAGCGTGGTGAAAATCTTGTTTGCACCTTGGGCAATGAATCGTCTTTGCAAATTGGATTCCATTGAAAAGATTAGTACGTTCTTTATCGCACCCGCCTCCATTACGAAATCACTATAAGCAAGTGATTCATTTGCTCCTACATTGGGGCCTGGGTTAGGCGGTAGTGGCTCAGTCAAGTACTTGAGTTTACCGTCAGCTATGGCAGCATTCCGTAATGACGCCTCCCAGTCCGCAAAGTTGGACCCGTTATTCTTCAGTCGCGTGTACTGATTCATATTGTCCATGAACATCTTAAGCCAGGATTCACGTGCGAGCGTGGCACTTGGCATAGGGGCATCAGCATGTCCAGCCATTTGTTATAACAGTTTTATCGATATAAATGAATGCTACACTGCGAGAAAGGAGATAAAACATAATAAGCATTTTCATCGTTTTAATTAAGTCTAATGCAAAACCAATTAATGCGAAGACTCTTGCATTTATACAATTGACCTCCCTCAAGTATTATATAAATGATCCCAAGACTCAATTTCTGTAAATTGATAAGCCAACTTCTTGGCTAATTCTACTTTTAGAATTCCTGGTCGATAAATTTCTGTAAATTCTATCTTTGGTCCATCATAATCACGAGATATTACTCGGACTATAATGTTGAGGTAAAATAGGTCAACACATACTACTTACCCAACGTAGAAGGGATCATATGGAGAGTAAGGTCATATATGCCTACCGACGAAGAAGGGATTCATAGCAGTTTTCCCTATAAAGACTAATCTCAATTTTAGGTTTTAGAGGAAGGTCCATCAGCTTTACTTTTATTTATTTAAGTGAACGAATGATCTAGCATTTAGAGAATGAATAATTTAAGATGATAGCTTTTAGAATTTTGAGTGACATCTGGATGTCCATGATAATTAACATACAATCTATATGAGTCAATTTTCATGCAATTAATAAGTAGTAGGTGGTTTGGTTTAGGCGGAATATGATGCACTAACTATCATGCAAAAGAAAAACAATAGGAACGGAAAAATGAAAATCAAAGTACAAAGTCCTAGTGTGGCCTATCCTATCAAAATAGAACAAAAATTACACTTTGAAATCCATCCTTATGGACCCTAGAAGCTTGACTTGATGTTCCATCTTGGTCCATGTAGCGGGAGTGAGCTATCCGATCTCCATCTTTGGTCTTCTCAAAAATACAATTTATAAAAATTACAAAATATAAACCTATTTACATTCTAATTTAAAAATTATAATTAAAGATTACAAAGGGGAGATTCGAGATCTCAAAATACATCAAAGACCATGTTACCATCATTACGAGAACACAATCTACTAAGGCCACACTAAGCAATACAAATTACAACCTCTTGTAAAAATACCAAAATAATCCATTCATCCATTCATTCATTCATTCAACAAAATAAAATGCATCAACAAAATAAATTAAACCTCCAAGACATAATTCATTAATTATGATGATTAATTTATCCAAACCACCTTTAAAATGATCAAAATTATGTGACAATTCTTTAATTGTACACAACAATTTTAATCAACCATAATCCAATTTAATTCATATTATCGGGTATAACATAAATTAAATTCAACATTATTTTAAACCTTTTTAAAATAATAGGGTATCTTTCATTGGGAACTTTTTCACAACAACAAAACAACATACATTATCTTTATAATGCAATAAACAAAAATTAAAAATTAAAAAAAAAAATTCACTATTCACGGATGAACAGAACCCGTGAACAGTAGCAGGTAATTTTTTTTTTTTTTTTTTTTTTTTAAATTATACCAATCATTTAATGAAAACATATAAAATAATTTCATAGCCAAATGCTCTGATACCACTTGTGGGAAATATCGGTATACTTCCCTTTAATAATTCGGATTATAATGAAATTATAACTATATGAGTTTCTAGTCATAAATGAAATTGCATAATATAAACAAGAGATTAAGAAATAACCTTCGGTCCTAGAAAAAGGCCTAAGAACAAATACCAAAGTAGGTATTCTCCTAATCGTTACACCAAGATGGTTCAAGAAATGCCTTCGTCGTGCTAGAACGAATACCCAAAAATTACTTCTAATTTTGTGTGTATAATGATGATGAATATGGAGATGAATGAGAGAGTTAAAAATCAGAATTTTCTTTCTCTTTTTCACCCTTTGTGCCGTGAGATTGAAAGTCGATTAGGGTTTCTTTTTCTTCCTCTTAATACTCCCTTGTGCCGTGAGATTGCAAGAGGAAAGAAATAAAAAATAAAACCCTAGTTTCCTTATTTATCTCAACCTATATTAGGTAGTTAGCATATAATTTAATATGTACATTATGTAATATGTCTTCTAATTATTACTAGTAATGGACCGTCACATAAACCGAGTAATGCCGGACCAATACATCATAATAATATCGTGTAATACATATCCGCCAACTTAAATATAACAGTTTACATTTAGTTTAGACCAACATTATATAAATTGATTAAATATAACATTTTATATTCAATTACCAGCTAACATTATTTAATCGTTATTAAATAATCGTATCATCATCACATTTGACTAACCTTTTAGTCAAATACATCGACTAACCTTTTAGTTATTTAATAAGGCATCAATATGATTATTTTCTCAAATAATCACATCTCTCAAACACATCCTTTAGGTGTGACTTTTAGTGATCAGTTGATCACCGCCATCTGTATGACAATAACGTCAAACTTATCTAGCAAGTCAACCGTTATCGATAAACGTTAATCAACTGATTATAATACAAAGTATACCCTGTGAACCTTAGCTGTTATCACACTAACTGTGGAGGACACTAGCTCCAACACACAGTAGGCATGGAATGAATCTATAGATGAGTACGCTTGATCTTGACATTTGGCAAGTTACATATATTGTAAGGTAGAACCTCCTTAGGCTGGTACATCTATACCCAGTCTCATTAAGGTGTGTGTAGTTCTCCTTGTGATGTGTGTCATGTCAAAACGCATAAGTATGATTCTCATTTCATTCCTATAAGCATTGCATTCATGATTCAATAAGATTTGAAGCCTTTTTCACTTTGAATTACCCCTCAAAATTAGCCCCTTCATACGAATGTTTCACAAGACAACAACTACATATAAAAATTGCCTACCTTGTTGAGTTAGCAGCTAGACTATGGTGTATGGGTGCTCTTTTGAGAATATTTTGTTCCTTGATGACAAAGTGAATATGGGAGAACCAAAATGTTCAAAAAGTGATGTTATGTTCAGAAAAAAAAATGAAATAGAAAAATGAAAAAATTGAAAAAGAAAAAAATCGAAAAAAAAAGAAAGAAAAAGAAATAAAAGAAGAAGTTGTGAATATCTCCTCAAAATGTCAATTCAATGTTTAGAAGGAGTTCACTCTTGTGTTTCGTGTGTAATAAGCCAATCCGTTCCTTCTGGCTTCGTTATTCGTCTTTTGGGAATTAATCGAAAGTTTGGATTGAGTATTCATTTATCATTGGTCAGTTGCTAGCTCATTCTAACCTTCACATGACAATAATTGTTTATCCACCTTTCACCCATTTCCCAAAGCCTTCTTCATATTTTTTTTCCGGCTTCTTTTCTATGTGCATTGTGATATTTGACTTGTGTTTTGAATTGTTTACCATATTAGACTGCGGACACATTTTCATAAGTCGTAGATAGGTGAGTGTCTCAAAAACATTTACACATAAAGAAATCACCTTTTGCATACATGAGTGTTCGAGTGTGCCGTGAGAGTCCATTTGTCAAAAAGATCAAGCAAGAGCCGAAAATTCTGTAGTGAAATTCTTTGTGCTGCCCCGTTATGTAAATCTCAGCCATGTTTATGTATCATTCTTGCCCACGTTGTTTTTGGGTTATGATTCATTATGTTTCCAAAGTTTTACGTTGAGATTTGTTTCTTGATGGTGTAGTAGCCAATGCTTGCAACCCTTGTCATGGTATTGTTTGTTATGTTTGCTTGAGGACAAGCAAGGGTTTAGCTTGGGGGAGTTTGATAAGTGAATATTTGCATGGTTTTAACCCCCAATTTAGCTCGGTTTTGTATGTCATTTGTGCTTTGTTAAGCCATTTTATGAGCTAATATCGTCTTCTAGGCGAATTCCTATGTTCTAACCTGTTTTGTAGGGAAAGTGACGTTTCTACGCCCTTTTTCTATATTCCCGAGCATTTGCCTAGAAACCGACGATTTGAAGAAGCAAGCTTGACCAAGTCAAAGGCATTTCAAGAAGGTTCACTGATTCAAAAGAAAGAAGAAGCAAAGACGATTTCGCAGTTGTCAGAAGATCGATCAGTTAGGCGAAGAAATCATCATTTTACATCAAACCCTATCAGCAAACCCGACTCAAAAGGTCAAGGGGGATAATGAAAGTCAAGTCATAGGCCAAGGGAGATGAAACGAAAGTCAAAGCATCCAGATTACTACATACCCGATCAGGTAAGTAGTGTACCCGATCGGGTATGTTTGCTGATCCGAGCTTTTGCTTTGACTTCCTTTATTTTGTCCTATATGTTTAATGTATGACCCCTTCCCCACGAAACCTACTGCTATATAAGAGTGCCTCAGCCACCACATCTCAACACACTTCTCTACACACAATTAGAAACCCTACTCTTCTTTTTACATTGCATAAAAACCTAGATTAGGAGGAGAGAAACCTAGCCTCTCTTCTCTCGTCTAGATCATTTTCTTCTTCCTTTTTGTCCTTAGTTTCTTAGTTTATTTCTGATTTCTCTACATCAAATCCTTAGCCTAGATCAATAAAAATTCCATCTTTTTAATCTACTTTATGTGGTTCAAGTATTGTAATTCGTGGATCGACTATTCTATGCAAGGAATTTCTATTATGGTTGTTTATATTTCATCATTGTCGTTGTTGATCGTCATCTAGGTATTCCTATTTTATCTTTTGTTTAGAGTCTTTATGTTTCTTATTTGATTGCTATTTTCTTTACATGTAATTTTAGATTCAATTTCAATATCGTTGTAATCATTTCATTTCCCTAGATCGTCAATTTAGCGCCGTTATTATCGCCAATTAAAGAGTCTTAAAATATTATCAAAACCAAATAAACATGTCTATCCTAGTTTTTATTATTAACATCATCTTAGATCTAAACATCACCATGACACTAGTAGAAAAAACCCCTACAGTGGCGGTTCTAAATGGCCTTTTGTGGCGGTTTTTAGAGGTTTAGGGTCCGTCGTATATCACGGTGTCGTATATACTTTGCGACGGTTGTACAACCGCCACTATAACTTATCTACGGCGGCGGTTCTTACATCAGAACCGCCACCATAGCTTATCTATAGTGGCGGTTCTAACTTTAGAACCGCCACTATTATTTATCTATTGTGGCGTTTCTAACTTAGAACCGCCGCCATACCTTATCTATCGTAGTAGTTGCAATTTAGAACTGCCACCGTAGCTTATCTATAGTGGCGGTTCTAACTTAGAGAATCGCCATAATAGGCAAACCTATATTGGTGTTTCTAACTTGAGAACCGCCGCCATAAATAGGTATATTTTTTTTATAAAAGAATTGCTACCTAAATTTCTGTAGCAACATCCTATAAATTTGACAATTAGATATCAAAATGAACAAATAAGATAACACGAGAATACAACCAATAACCAAAAACTTTTCATATCGCCGGTGTTCAAAAAAGTATACATCCAAGTGTCTAATTAAGCACTAGATCTTAAATGGAATAATCAAAATATATATATATATGCACCCTACAAGCTAAAAAAAAAATCCACATCCTTCAACTCCAGAAGTGATGCACAAGCAGTTGGATGTAGCAACATGGAGAAGGCTATACGTATGCACCTTTGACAGTAGAGGGTTGATAGGTCGATAGTCGATAGTTGCTCTATAGATAACAACCTGCATCACAATACAACAAGTACAAGAAAAAAAGTAAAGATGGTCTGCGTAAAGGTTAATCTGAAAAGCAGCAATAAGATGACTTTAATTAATTATATACTTCACAAGAGCATTAAGACAAGTGAGATCAAAGACTGTATATACCCACAAAATATGTACTTAAAAACTAAGTACCCGTGTACCCAAACTATCTAGAATAGAACTATTAAAGAGTAAGATTATACATATCATATAGAGGGGATGACGATTGAGGATTACCTTAGAGGAGAGAAGAAGCAATGGGTCGTCAAGGGTCGATGTTGCTACTGAGTATGTTACAAGGTTGTGGTGCCTAGTGAAAAGCAATCACCAATCGGAATTAGAGAAATGGATAAAGTTTGCTACCCCATAAGCTAAAAAAATAATTGGGACAGAGTACTAAATGATGGACATGTATGGTTACGTCGCCACAAGCTCAATGGTGAATGTGGGCTCGTGACCATGACAATCCTTCTCAAAATCAATGTATATATATTCAGCCTAATGATATATGATATGATAATATAAAGACAGAAAAATCAACAAAGTAAGTGAATAAATATAAAAGCATCAGCTCTCAACCTTTAAGCTGCCACATAAATTCTCAATGATACGGACCCAACAAAGAGGAACGTCAACGGAGGCAATAACAACAAGATCATCTTGAACATCAAGCTTCACCAGAGATCTCATTATGACTCGAGTCACAACAGAAAACTCATATTCCCTTGACATTCTCATATACGAGTACATCCTTGTCGGATTTCTGTTTTTATACTTTTGATTCGCTTCCGCCTTTGCTGCGACTATCAGACCTATGAAAACCATTACCAGCTCGACCAATGACATATGTCGCAGATGTATGCTAATCATAGCTATGCGTTTTTAAGATTGAAGAAATACCAACAAGTATATACTTTCGCAGTATCTAGTATTAATTAGAAACTGTCAATCATATGTAATACCTAATTCTCCCGTCCTTAGGCAATCCTTTTGTCCATTTCTCATCCGCTTCTTTCATTCCTAATTCGAATTGATATTAATATTACAAGCCAAAATGGAACAGAAAGAAGCCGCACTTGATCAACTAAAGAAGGGAGTTGAAGGCTCTTTCGTTATATTCTTATTTAATTGTAATGTTATCTCATGAGCACAATTTTTATAGTCGTGATTCGTCACTAGTCACAAATGAAAACAAACAAAGTTGTTACTAGAAAACAAATTTTCCAATCAATTTCAAATGCCTTCACACAGAAATACCAACAAGTTATTTCCAAAATGAACATTTAATTCAATTCGACCTGAAATCTATATACAAAGTAAAATTCAGCACATATCTTTAGCTTTGACATTTCAACAAACACCTGGTGTCCATGTTCATAACAAACATAATTTGAATAAATGTCCCAAAAGAACACTTATAAATCCGTAGAAAAAATGATGAATTATCAGCCCTACTCTACAAACGACAAGAATTTTATAGCCTAAATTATTTCGTGTAGAAAATCATCTATTCCAACATCAGACATCAGATTAACGAATCGCAAAAGCATATACTGTCCGAAATAACGACAAATATAAAACTAAATGGACGGAAGACTACATTAAAGGAAACACAAATGAATTGAAAATATATATTAAAGATTCAACAATAAATGTACATAAAGAACACAATTAACAAGAAAACGCAAATTCAATTACCTGTGGCATAGTAGGAGGACGTTGTTTTCGTAATTAGCACTCTCAAATAGCAGTAGACATAACCGACGAACATTTAGTTCACATCGATTATCAATGACAGACGCGAATACCATGACACAGGCAACGGTGACGGAGTTCGACTGGACTTGGATTATTGATACTGGTGGTCGACGGTGAACGGCGTGAGAAGAGTTGATGGTGGTAGGCGTGAGTAGAGTTGATAGTGGTGATAATTGAGAAAGTTGTGGAGTCGTGCGTGGGTATCGTATGTAGAATGATGAACTGGTGATAAGAGTGAATACAAAGGGTTATTAATTTTAACGTCGGTTCTAATTTTAACCACCACAAACAGATAAGGCGGTGGTTTTTTAATCCATAAAAAATTCTTATAATTGAATTTACCAGCGATATTAACGACGGTTATTAATACAACCGCCACAATGGACTTATTGTGGCGTTTCTTATTTACAACCGCCATAAATAATTTCTATTATCGCGTCGGTTCTTAATTTAAACCGCCACCATAAAACTTTTACACCATAAAAGATTTGTTCCTGCCAATTTTTTGGCCTTTTTACGTCGCTTTTTTTAAAACCGCCACAATAACTATGTCACGATAGGTGTTTTTTCTACTAGTGTGAGTGAGTAGTCGTTTTTCTAGGGTGTAGGGTAGCCATGTAGGTTGATTAAAAGATGATAATTGGATAAAAGAAATTGTGCTTTTAAAACATTGTGTCTATGCATGTTTGGACTATAACGATAGTTAACGATTCCTGATCAAAATCATTGACTAAACTGGAATTCTTTTCCAAAGTAGAAATACGTGAATTGAATAGACAAAGCATGACATGGTAGATTAGACCTAGTAAATTGCCTAAAAGCCTGCTAGACCATCTGATCTATGATTGTAATGAACACATCATTCTTACGAACTCACAATGAATTATTTGCATGTTCTAAATCCAACTTCATCAATATGTTAATCTACATGTGTGAACCTACTTCCCTAGATTCTTTTTATCATTGTTAATTCATCACCTGCTTTATTGTTTTCGTTTTGATTTGCTTTTATTTTGTTTTCATTTATGCTTTTTATTAGTTTAGAAATCAAAACCCCAAAACCCAGATACTCGTTAGATAAGACCCAATTGCAAGACATTTCACATTCTATAGGAAACACCATCTCCCTGAGGATCGACCCCTACTTCCCTAATTACATTAATTTGTTATTAGCCTAGTCTGGGTAATTATCTTTGACCAGGGCTTGCGACAGGCCCGATCAACATATAACTGGATTTACCGTCTTTCCTTGCTTATTTCTACGCTATTTTAGCTAGAATGTCGATTCTGCCACTTCTATTATGTTTTAATGCAGATTGGATGCATTTGGAGCTTTTTGAGTAGATAAGAAGTATGGCGGAGTCAGATCGTAGAAGGTTAGTCACGGAAATCGAGAACGAAAGAGAAGAAATGAAGAAAATCGAAGAAACGAGCCAAAAGAAGGGATGCGCGACCGAGCAGTCTGACTTGCTCGATCGAGTCGTGGTGATGGTTGCTCGATCGAGCAGAAGCCCCTTGCTCGATCGAGCAACCTAGTTTTTCGACGGTTTTTGTATTTTCCTAAACTAGTTTAACCTAATTTATTAGATTTTATTATAAAAGGAAAGCTCGTCTTTCATAATTAGGATGCTTTAATATTAGAAACCCTAAATTAGTTTACTTTGCCTCTGGATTTTATTCATCAAGACAATAGTCTTTAGTTCAAGCTTGTAATCGGTATTCTTCAATCTTCTTTGTTATTCAGTTAATTACCTTCTAGTTTTTCAATTATTCTTTGTTCATCCTTTCATAATTATTAATCATGTTTGCTTTATTTATTATCGTTGTTATTAATATCGTTATGAGTAGCTAATTTCCTTTCTAGGGTTGAAAGGGGATCTAGGATAGGGGTAGATTAATTAATTGAATTGCAATTGTATGGTTATCGTTTGATTATTGTTTTAATTCTAGTTGTTTGATTACTGGCCAGGATTAATTAACTAGTCTCGCGAATTAGGATTAACACCGACCGGGTTAAGACTAAGATAGGCTATGATAATTGAATAGATCTCGTTTAATGATAGCGATCGCATGTTAAATTGTACATCTAAAGGGCATAATTGAATCGACCGATCTTGTGACCTTAGATAACTTTATTGCATGATATTTGATTACTCCCCTACCCCTGAATAATAATCCTAGTGAACCTGAGACCATAGACTTTTAATCTCATTGATTTGAATCTTTTTATTCTTATTGTTATTATTTATTGTTATTGTTTGCTATTAGCTTAGAAATACAAATCAAAACCCCGAAATTGTTACTATAGAGACAAACCTAGTTTAACAGATTAGAATACTACCGCCTCCCTGTGGATTCGATACCTTGCTTACCGCTGACTATTAGTTAGTTGTGAATTAGGTTTACTTTGATTAAGGTGACGCGACTTTACCCTTATTAACGGTCCTATCTAAACATGGCCAGACTCTCGGAATAAACGTATTTCGATTCGAAATGCGATAAACGTTTCGCATCCAAGACTTGAACAACCCAATGGACGTCAAGTACCCCAAATTCGGCTAAACCACACGAAAGAAGCGGAAAGAGCATAAGTACCATCTTCCGTCTAAACCACACGAAAGATGGGTCAAGATAAAACAAGCAAGTACGCTACATGCAATGACACCACCTCGCAAGAATACAACATTTGACGACCGGGTCGATCAACGTTAAGTGTTCGCCTCCCAACAACGTCATCATATTCCCACTAACATACAATAGGATGTACCTAGCTCTATCGCTCTGACACAAAGTTTAACAAGTGTAAAGGTACAAAAGAAGATGAGAGTTCAATATCATCCAACAACAAAGACTCAACCGACTACTCAAGGCATACATGACTTAAGTGAGTTAAACATCTAAAACCGACACTAAACATGTGAATAAGTCATGTGAAACACAAGATAGCTCTTGTATAAATATTATTCGTCATTTTAAAGGATTATAACGTAGACAAAACATAAAAACCGTTACATATGAAGTCATGTGGGAAAAGAAGACCAAAGGTATTACAGGGGGTCCCCAGCAGGTAAGGCAACCGGCAGCCGACTAGCTGGGCGACGAAGCCACAAAAAAATATCAACAAATTAGGACATTGGGGGTTCCCAACCGATTGGTTGACCGGCGTCCGGTCGGTCGGCTGGGGACCAAGGGCCACATCAAAATTTATCCAAAAAGATTAAGGGGCCTCCCAGGCGGCCGGCTGTGACTCGGGGCTCAAATTCCAAAATGTTAACAACATCAGGGCACTGCCAGCCAGTTGGATGACCGGCGGCCGGTTGGCTGGGACTCACGTTCAATTCGAAAATTCGCAAGTAACATACAAGGAACTCCTAGCCAGTCAGCCCACCGACGGCCGCTCGGCCGGCTGGGACTTACTCTTCATCAATAACCAACGAAATAAACATCGAAGGTTACAGGGGGCTCCCAGCCGGTCGACTAACCGGCGGCCAATCGGCCGGCTGGGGCTCCATTACTCCGACAATGTATTAAGCTCCATCTCTAAGGCATACAAACTCAAACCCATTTGCAATTATCAACATAGATCATCACTCATCATCATTCCACACAACAAATGAGTATTAAAACATCCAACATGAATATTAAAGGCTAATTAAACCAACATTAGTGTCTTTAAAGCATTTTCATACAATAAGAAGGAGAATTAGCACACTAAACACCAACTTCCACCAAATTAATTTAACTGGAACACAATTCTATCAATCCCCCTTATACTAAATGAATAAGTATCTTTGAAAATTTTCCCTCCAAATGTTCACTTTATATGCGGAAACTATATAATTGTTAATAAAATGTCTATTATATATCATTCCTTGAGAAAACCCACACTATTATTATTTTCATGACAAAAAAACACTACGGAGTAGAAATAAATAATTTAAGAAAGAATTATAAAATGATATCATTCTTTGTGATATAAAAAGAATAACTAAAATACACATCTCGTAATATTAATCAACCATTTTGATTGATTAGTTTTCGGTTTCAATTTTTGATATGAGGAAAAAAATAATAATTCTTTGTGATATGAATTAATTTTTTTCCTCATATCAAAACATATATACAACTATACAAGGATTAAAAATGTAAAAAAAAAAATGAAAATCTACAAATAATTTACTAAAAAAATTAAGAAGTTATAAGTACCGTGCAATAGCATGGGGTTTATACTAGTTAAAATATAACACATTAATTCATTTATTCATGTTAAGAACTAATTACTCTGTACTGCATCTTAAAAAACAAAGAAAACACTTTAAAAAGTGATATCGAGTAACCCGTCAATATTATCTTTTTAGTACATCTAAACATCGATTTCCAAGCTAGCAATCGACATCATCGGATTCCTTGACCCGAATTTTCAACATTCCACCTTTTATGACAATTAACATGGTAAGAAACTTATACCAATAGTTGACAACGTCAAATATTGTCGTGTCTAGTAGTAATTTTTAGAGTCTTTCGTTCTACTTTTTACGGGTCATTAGCTATGTTTATGTTAATTTTAGTTTTTGTAATAATGTTAGTATTTAGTATTTTAAGTCAATTTGGAGAGTCAAATCCCGAAAGTCAATAAAAGTCAAACCCGAAAACCCGAGACCCAAAAACCCGGAACTTGAAGTGGGCTAGCAAGGAATCATCAAGGTTTGAAGACCAAGCCCAATGGGTCAATGGAAGTCAAGGCGGGGTCAATATCCATGGGGTCAACGAAAGTCAAGAAGGAAAAACAAGGCAAAAGTTGGGCAGTGCTCGACGCAGCCTGCGTCGTAGGACGCAGCCTGCGTCAGCACGACGCAGCCTGTGTCGTAGGACGCAGCCTGCGTCATCTCTCAGCACGGGTTTTTCTCATTTTCTCGTCTTGTCTTTTGGAAGCCCATCTTTCAAGGCCCCTAGGTTTGCGGACCAAGGGTATAAAAGAAGGTTTCTGAAGAGAGAGAAGGGCATCAAGCATTCATAGATACAACATTATATTTTCCTTAGAATTCTCTCTTTTTGTTCTTCAAGTTTGGCTCTTGTAATGGGTTTTTGCTTAGAAATTGGTTGTATTATGAAGACTATGGGTAGCTAATCCTCTATTGCTTAGTGTAATTTGAACAAGTTCACACCTTTAGCAATTGTATGACTCTATAATCCTCTTCCTCTTTATTTAATGTAATTTGTTTATGTTAATCTTTTATGTTGAGTGAATGAATGTTTGGTTTGACGAGCTTGACATTTTGTTTACTTGATAAATGCTTGTTCTTGGTAGGAATTGTCACCCTATGCTTGAATGTATGAAGTAAACTTGAAAGGTTTCATCTTTGGTTTAAAAGTTTGAGTCTTTTGAGAAATAAATTGTATGTTGTGTGATTTTTACATGGTTTAATGTTGAATTGCATAATTCTAGCTTAATCCTTTGGTTGAATGCTTAAAGCTTACTCCTTTGTTTATGCTTATGTTTTAATAAGTGTGGACTTAGTTGTAAAGGGTCAAGTTTGGGTGGTTTAATTCATGTTGACTATTTCTTAGGATGTAGTATTAGATAAATGAGAGGAGAGGTAGAAAGGAGTCATCTTTGCTAATTGTTGTGTTGCTTGGGAAAATTACACTAAGTATTTTCTCACATATTTGATTACTTGCATTGAAGGTGTTTGTGCTAGTGCCTAAGCTAGATTTTCATATTTCATGTTAACTCATCCTTTTACCCAAAAACTCCCCCATTTATGTTTTCCTACATGTTTTCCATTGTGAATATCATAGTTTGTTAGTAATTCGAGTTTTTGTTTCAATTAGTGTTTTAATTTGTGGTTAGATTAATTAATTTGTTTAGTCGGTTTTTAGCAAGAGTCTAGATTAGATCTTTAGCATTCATCGCCTTCCCTTGGGTTCGATCCTTGTCTTACCCTTACTACCCTTTACTTAGGTTGGTTTGAGTCTAGATTTGGCTTTATAAATTGTTATTTGATTTAGCTAATTTGCGGATTTAACGACACCGTAAAATAAGCCCCCGTCAAATTTGGCGCCGTTGCCGGGGAAGGTAATATAGCTAAATATCAAATTGAACTCTTCTTAGTGTCATATTTTGTTTATATTGTTTTTCAAATATTTCTTGTTGTATTGTTTGTAGGTTACTTGGGTTTGAAGTTACTAATTGTGTTGTGGAGTTGTTTTTAAAAGTTTATGCCTAGGTCACAAGAAGGATTTGGTGACCAAGACATTGACCCGTCCTCAAGTAGCATTTCCAATTGGTTGTTTTCGAACCCCCTCTATAGGAGACCCTTTGGGAGGGAGCCTAGTGAAGAAGAGTTTGGAAACAATATTTTTCAAGAACCACAAGAACAAGTGTTTGAGTCACCTCCTAGGAGACCACCACCTTTGAACATCATATACCCACCCGAAATGGAAGATAATAGAACTATTGGTGAGATCCGGGCAAGAAACTATGAAGAGCAACCGTTGTGTATCGCATACCCTCCCATGGGGGATGTAAATTTCGAGCTAAAGGGGTTCTTTGTTCATAATTTGCCAAGATTTCATGGAATGGTGGGGAATGATCCCAATAGGCACTTGGCCGAATTTCACATGATATGCCAAGGGGCCATCCCTCAAGGAGTGACCGAAGACCAATTTAAACTTAGGGCATTTCCATTCTCTCTACAAGATGCCGCTAAGGAATGGTTATTTTGTCTTCCGGCCCATTCCGTCAATACTTGGGTGGGTTTGAAGAAGAAATTTCTTGAGAAATACTACCCGGATTCGAGGCATAACCACTCAAAGAAGCTCATCACTACCATTGAGCAAGACATGGGGGAAACTCTCTATGACTATTGGGAGCGATTCAAAAGCCTCGTGGCAAGGTGCCCTTATCATGGAATGTCGGGGGATGATCTATTGACGGCCTTCAATGAAGGATTATGCCAAAACGACCAACGGATGATTATAGCCGCCACCGGAGGTGGCATTGATATACTTAATGTGGCCGAGGCCAACAACATTATTGAGAAGTTGGCTATGAACACAAGAAGCTACGGGAGAAAAAATGAAAGGGGAGGAAGCTCTAGAAATGTTTCTTCCATGGAAGATTCTCATGCCTCTCAAAATCACAAACTCATGCAAGAGATGGGTGAACTTAAAAGCTTGGTATCCAACTTGGTTGTCAACAAAGGTAATTCATTTTCTCAACACCCCGAACCGCTTGAATATTCTTATTGTGGAGGTGACCATGCTACAAATACATGTTACATCATGATCGAGCAAGGAGCCACCATGGAGAGTGTCAATGTCATGGGGTATGGGAATTACAATGCTAGAAACCCAAGTGGTGGAGGAATATATAACCAAGTGGGAAATCGTGATCTTTTGGGGTGGGGAGGAGACAAATCAAAGAGTTTTGAAAATGGCCAATTCAACCACTTGAGAACCCAAAATCCAACCCAAAACCGAAACTCAAATTTCAACCAAAATCCCCAAAGAAATTTCAACAACCCAAGACCCAACAACTCAAATTTTCCAAGTAATTCTCAATCCCAAAGACAACCAAACCAAAATCCAAATCAAGGAAATTCTTCTTCTCAAGGGAACTTGAGTGACATCTTGCAAACACTTCTTGCCAATCAAGAGAAGGATAGGGAGGAGGCAAGGAGGGATAGAGAGGAAGCAAGGAAGGATAGGGAGGCTAACAACCTTAGGGTGAACAACTTGGAAACCCAACTATCCCAAATGGCCTCAAATTTGTCAAAATCCCAAGCCTCAAGTTCCACAAGATTCCCATCTCAAACCATTCCCCCACCAAGGGAAAATGCTAGTGCCATGACATTGAGGGGTGGCAAAGAGTTGGAAGTAAACCCCCTTGGTAAAGGAAAATAAAAGATGAAGAATATTGAGATGGAAACCATTGAGATTGAAGACCAAGGAGAATTGGTGGTTGGTCAAGAAGAGATATTGAGAAATGAAAAAGGGGCATCCATAAGCATGGACCCAAAGGGAGACAATTCAAGGAAGGTCAAGGGTACTATTGAAGATGAGGAAGTGGAAGAGTACATACCGGAAGTCCCATTTCCTAGTGCTTTGATAAGCACAAGGAAATATGCCAAGGAGAATGACTTATATGAGACTTTCCGGAAATGTGAGGTTAACATTCCTCTTCTTAACTTGTTGAATAGTGTCCCTAGGTATGCAAAGTTTTTGAAAGAACTTTGCACACCTAGGAGAAATCCAAAGAAGGGAACCCATAAGGTTAGGGTGAGTGAACATGTGTCGGCCATTTTCAAACAAAATTTACCAAAGAAATGTGGAGACCCGGGCATGTTCACTATTCCTTGCACTATTGGGGGAAAAGTTTTAAACGTGCCATGCTAGACCTTGGGGCTTCTATAAACGTCATGCCTTTATCTATTTATGAGACCCTAGGTTTAGGACCTTTGTCTAAGACCGGGGTAGTCATTCAACTTGCCGATAGGTCTAGTGTTTACCCCAAGGGCATGGTAGAGGATGTACTAGTGGAAGTCGATAATCTTGTCTTTCCGGCGGATTTCTACGTCTTAGATATGGAATCTAGCTCTAGTGCCACCCCTCTCCTTCTTGGTAGGCCGTTTATGAAAACTTCAAATACCAAGATCGATGTTTCAAACGGGTGCTTGACTATGGAATTTGAAGGAAAAAGATTAACTTACAATATATATGACTCCATGAGGCACCCGAGTGACCATCAATCTTGTTTCTTCTTGGATATCTTTGAGCCATTAGTGAATCAAATGTATAAACTTTGTGATAGAGACCCACTCGAGGTAGCTTTAACTAACCCCATGGAAGAGGAAGGTTTGCGCTTGTTGTTGGCCTTTGATGTACAGGAATGTCTTGAAGAATTGGAGAAGGAAGAGCCAATAGAAACATATGAGGAGCTCAACGTCATAGAGATGCTGAAAATAGGGCAAGGCAGTGCTCGACGCAGCCTGCGTCGCACGACGCAGCCTGCGTCGCACGACGCAGCCTGCGTCGCACGACGCAGCCTGCGTCCTGCACTGGCTAGGTTGTCCGAGTTATTTGCCTTGAGTATTCCACTCCACAAGCCCCTCCCTTCCATTATCCAACCTCCTAAGGTCGAGTTGAAGACCCTCCCACGCCATTTAAAGTACATCTTTCTAGGGGACAAGAACACTTTACCACTTATCATTTCAAGCACACTCACCAAGGACCAAGAAGACAAATTGGTATCACTACTTGAAAAGCATAAGGAAACGTTTGGGTGGAGCATAGCGGACCTAAAAGGGATAAGCCCGGTGACTTGCATGCACAAGATACGACTTGAAGTGGATGCCAAACCGGTCCGACAACCCCAAAGGAGGCTCAATCCACCCATGGCGGAGGTAGTGCAAGAAGAGGTAATTAAGCTATTGCAAATGGGTATCATTTCCCCTATTTCCGACTCTCGTTGGGTTAGCCCAACTCAAGTCGTACCCAAAAAGGGAGGAGTGACGGTAGTCAAGAATGCACAAGGAGACTTGGTCTCCACCCGACCACACACCGGTTGGAGGGTGTGTATTGACTACCGCCGCTTGAATGCGGTTACATTGAAAGACCATTTCCCGCTACCATTTATTGATCAAATGTTAGAAAGACTAGCGGGAAAAGCTTTCTATTGTTTCCTTGACGGGTACTCGGGGTATTTTCAAATCCCCATCGCACCCGAGGACCAAGTCAAGACCACATTCACATGCCCATTTGGTACATTTGCTTATCGTCGTATGCCCTTTGGTTTGTGTAATGCACCGGGAACTTTTCAACGGTGCATGTTGAGTATTTTCTCGGACTATGTAGAAAGGATCATAGAAGTATTCATGGATGATTTCACCGTCCATGGGTACTCCTATGATGCATGTCTAAAACACCTTGCTCTTGTCTTAGAGCGATGCCAAGAGTCTCACCTCATTTTAAACTCCGAAACATGTCATTTCATGGTGACTAGTGGCATCGTTTTGGGACATGTAGTGTCGGAAAGGGGGGTTGAGGTGGATAAGGCTAAGGTTGACATTATCAAAACCTTACCTTATCCCTCTAACACCCGAGACATTAGGTCTTTTCTAGGACATGCCAGTTTCTACCGGAGATTTATTAAGGATTTTTCCAAGATTGCTAACCCTTTATGCAAGCTTTTGCACAAAGAAGCGGAATTTGTTTTTGATGACAAATGTAGGAAAGCATGCAATGACTTGAAGGAGAGATTGGTCACCGCACCAATTATTCAAGCACCACGATGGGATCTTCCATTTGAAATCATGACCGATGCAAGTGACTATGCATTGGGAGTGGTTTTGGGTCAAAAGAGTGACAAGGGACCCCATGTGATCCAATATGCTTCTACCCTCTTGAATGATGCTCAAAAGAACTATTCCACGACGGAGAAGGAATTCCTTGGTGTGCTTTATGCTCTAGAAAAATTCCGATCTTATCTCTTGGGCACAAAGGTGATCATCTACACCGATCATGCCGCCATTAGATACCTTGTGGCAAAGAAGGATGCAAAGCCAAGGTTGTTGAGATGGATTCTTCTTCTAAGTGAGTTGGATGTGGAAATAAAAGACAAGAAAGGGGTGAAGAATGTGGTGGCGGATCATTTGAGCCGGCTAAACCATGAAGGAAGACCATCATGCCCTCTTGAGGAGGTTGAAGGAGGTCTCCCTCATGAGTCACTTTATGCTATACAAGGGGAGGAGCCATGGTATGCTACCATGGTCAACTATTTGGTGACAAAGCGGCTCCCAAGCCATTTCTCTTCTCATCAAAAGAGCAAAGTCAAGTCCGATGCCAAGTACTATACATGGGATGATCCTTACTTGTGGAAATTTTGCCAAGATCAACTTGTGAGAAGATGTGTGCCCGAGAGTGAAATTCCTTCCATCTTACACCATTGTCATGACTATGCTTGTGGAGGACATTTTGGGTCACAAAGAACCGCTAGAAAAGTGCTTGAATGCAGTTTCTTTTGGCCAAGCCTTTTTAAAGATGCCCACAAATTTGTAAAGACTTGTGACCGATGTCAAAGGGTGGGGAATTTGACAAAGAGAAATGAGATGCCACAACAACCTCTTCTTTATTGTGAGATCTTTGATGTGTGGGGAATTGATTTTATGGGCCCTTTTCCAAATTCCGGTGGTTATTTGTACATCCTCTTGGCGGTAGACTATGTGTCAAAATGGGTTGAAGCCATTCCTACCCGCACCGATGATGCCAAGGTAGTAGCCATTTTCATTCAAGAGAACATATTCTCCCGGTTTGGTTTTCCAAGGGCTATCATTAGTGATAGGGGTACCCATTTTTGCAACAAGGTGATTGGAGGCCTACTCAAGAGGTATGGGGTGAATCATAAAATTTCCACGGCCTATCACCCACAAACAAACGGGCAAGCCGAACTCTCAAACCGTGAAATTAAAGGAAGACTTGAAAAGACGGTGAATCCGGATAGAAAGGATTGGAGTAAGAGGCTAGTTGATGCATTGTGGGCATATAGGACCGCTTTCAAAACCCCCATTGGCATGTCCCCATTCTGTCTCATCTATGGCAAGGCTTGCCACCTCCCCGTGGAGGTTGAGCACAAAGCCTATTGGGCTATCAAATATTTCAACCAAAACCAAGATGAGAGCGGTATGCACCGAAAGCTTCAATTACAAGAACTTGAAGAAATTCGCCAAGATGCTTATGAGAACTCTTCCATCTACAAGGAGAAAACAAGGAGATGGCATGATGGAATGATAAACCGTCGAGTTTTCAAGGAGGGTGATAAAGTTCTTGTTTTCCAAAACCGGTTTAAGCTCTTTCCGGGCAAGTTGAGGTCAAGATGGTTTGGACCTTATACCGTCAAGAAAGTGTTTACTCATGGAGCTATTGAAGTGGAGGG